>SKCR01045653.1:0-103974 GCA_019454045.1 Zanthoxylum bungeanum | reverse complement strand
GCTGCATATTACGATTACGAAATATGGCAGATGGACGTTAAAACCGCTTTCCTTAACGAAACCTGTTGGAGGATGTTTATATGCCAACAACCTGACGGTTTTATCGCACCAAGACTTGCAAACAAGGTTTGTAAGTTAAATCGGTCCATTTATGGACTGAAGCAAGCATCGAGGTCATGGAACCAACATTTTGATGAGTTCATAAAAGAATATTATTTCATTCAAAACGTAGATGATCCTTGTGTATATAAGAAGGTTAGTGGGAGTGCACTGACTTTTATTGTCCTTTATGTTGGTTTCTATTATATGTCCCAAGGAAAGATTAAGCATTTAAATACAACAATGAATATATATATTAAAAGATGAAGTATGGCGGAATCATACTCACAAAGATCGGAATGCGGATGCGTTGATGAAATGAAAATTTTCTCCTTTGTGCAGTGAAGGTTCGGCCAAGGTGAGTGGGAAGCTCCAAGCTTTCTTTGATCCTTCCAAGCTCAGAATTAGTTTCCCATAACCTTTGTATGATCCCTTGAAGGTGCTAGCCTTGTGTGTGAATTTATGTTCCAAACAAAACACAAAAACAATTTCTTCAAGTTTTTGCAACAAAAACAGAAAAGTGGAGAGGGCTGTGAAACTTCACAGTTTCGGTCAAGAGTAAAGAGAGGAGAGGGGGAGGAGTTTTGATTTCAAAAATCATTTATATTTATGCCATAATATTTATTAAATTAATAATAAACTTATGACACAAATCATGCAATGGCTGAGTGTCAAACACTCAATTCCATGCAAAGCCATTGAGTGCATTGTACAATATCTCCATGCAATGCATCACAATTAAATAATGCATAATATGACATGTGTCATGTGGGCCCCCACGTTTCCAAATGAAAGTGGGCCCATGTGCACCACTCACGCGTTCGGGTTCGATATTTCTGAAATACCGAACTTCTGTCGCGACTTTAATTAAATCGAATTTAAATAAATGATTGCGCCTAGCGAAATTATTATTTACGTCGCAAACGAATTAATTCTAAATTAACTCGTTTGCCCGAATTAAAATCTAATTTTAATTTCGCGTCGAAATCGAATTTCGATTATTATATCGAATATAATAATTTTACGATTAATTCCAATTAATCGTTCTCTCTCTCTCTTTATAGTACTTTATCCAGATAAAGTCTCTCCGTAATTAATCCAAGATTAATCGAGTTTGAATCATACGTCATTGGTGAATCTTCGGGAAGCGACCCAAGAGATCTCCGGATTGTTGGCAGTATTAATACGGTCGTCGGATAATCCGAACCACGTACGTACCTCATACTACGTTTTTACCGATTCACAGACAAGGTTGGCTTCTCGCAAAGCGCCATGCCTACCCAATTCTCCAGAAATTCTTATAGGAATATCAGATCTATATCAAGCGTAGTATACCGTAGTATTGCGTACATCGATCCAGTATCGGACGATCACATGTTAGGCCTGGGGCTGGAAATGTGTCTGCCCCGTACGAAACATATATCGGACATCAAGCAACTAGTCTCTTTAAATCGGACAATCCTGACCTGGTCATATTGTCCCGACGGTTGCAACCTTTTATAGAGTACTAGTTCTGGTCCTGCGTGATCATCACCTCCATATGTCTGAAGTGATACTTCCATCTCGACATCACAATCCAGTACACTACGATTCTCGATAAACCCAGAAGAGGTGTACACAGAACCGGTTAAGGTCCCCAACCACCAAAACCAAAGTTTACCGATTGTCGCAAGTACTAGCGATGTAAGTCTCAGGTTAAGACCATATACACCTACCCTGATGCGGCCTCTCATAGACACGCAGACACACTACCAATGGGATTCCGCGGTCTATCCAGAGCGAAGCTGTTTTCCGTACCATCGGTAAAACACAACCTCCTATCGCACTTGCATAAGTAATCCAATACTTAAATATTGAACTATGCCGTTGTGGCCTCACAACGTGCACAAAGCGCAATAACTAGTCTATTCCGCATTATCGATGTCCGATCTTGATAATCTCCGACTAGGGATATTAATGATTAAACCTTTATGGATTGATACTGTCTCATATCAATCTCAATCCGTTTTAATCATATGGACTTTCGCCATGGTATATATCAAAGTAAATAATTTACAAAACGGCAAAAGGCAATTTCATTATCACATACTTAATTTTGTACAATAATACCATATCATTTAACAAACAGTGACGCTATGGGACATAATGTCTAACACTTTATGTCGACGATGTATTGCTTATAGGCAATGACATTCCCATGTTAACGTCGGTGAAAGCTTAGCTTTCATTGAAATTCTCCATGAAAGATCTGGGAGAAGCAGCTTTTATTCTAGGAATAAAGATCTCAAGGATAGATCTAGAAGCTACATGGACTCTCCCCAGAGTACATATATTGATAAAGTGTTGAAGAGATTCAACATGGATCAGTCCAAGAGGGGACAGTTGCCAACATCACATGGCGTCTATCTATCTAGGGACATGTGTCCTAAAACACAAGAGAGAGAGACAACATGAGTCGGACTCCGTTCGCCTCGGCAGTTGGATCGATCATGTATGCCATGATATGTACACGACCTGATGTGTCCTATGTTTTGAGCATGTGTAGACGATATCAGGCCGATCCAGGAAAGGATCACTGGATGGCGGTTAAGAGTATCCTTAGGTATCTTAAGAGAACTAAGGATGTTTTCTTAATCTATGGAGATGGAGAACTTGAGGTATCTGGGTATACCGATGCAAGTTTCCAAACCGACAGAGACGACTTCAAGTCGCAAACCGGGTACATTTTTTGCTTGAATAACGGAGCAGTGAGCTGGAAATCTTCCAAGCAAGATACTGTTGCCGATTCAACAACTGAAGCGGAGTACATTGCAAGCAAGCTGAAGCAGTAAAGGAAGCGGTTGGAATCCGAAAATCCTAGTTGATTAGGAGTAGTCCATTAGTAGCTGAGCCCGTTTTATTGTATTGTGACAATAGCGGGGCCATAGCGCAGGCTAAGGAACCAAGGTCTCATCAACGATCCAAACATGTTCTTCGACGATTCCATCTGATTCGAGAGATCATAACATCGTGGCGATGTGAAGATCGAAAAGATCGCATCAGAGGACAACATTGCAGATCCGCTGACGAAAATCATTCCTCGGAAAAGTTTGAGCGACACATACATAGTTCAGGTATTAGATGCTTGAGTGACTGGCTATAGGCCAAGTGGGAGATTGTTAGACAGTTATGACCCATAGCGTCACTATTTTGTAAATGATATTGTATTATTGTACAAAATTAACTATGTAGTAATGAAATTGCCTTTTACCGTTTTTAATTTATTTACTTTGATATAATGGTAAGAGTCCCTATGATTAGTTCCGGATTGTGATGATATGAGACATATCAATCCATAAAGGTTTAATCATTAAATATCCTTAGTCGTAGTATTATCGAGATTGGACATCGATAATGCGGAATAGACTAGTACTGCACTTGTGCATGTTGTGAGGGGCAAAACGGCATAGTTCTCATATATTTAAGTATAGGATACTTATGCAAGTGCGGTAGGAGGTTGTGTTTTACCGATGGTACGGAAAACAGCTTCGCTCTGGATAAACCCCGCGGAATCCCATTGGTAGTATGTCTGCGTGTCTATGGGAGTCCGCTTCAGGGTAGGTGCATATGATCTTAACCTGAGACTTGCATCGCTAGTACTTACGACAATCGATAAACTTTAGTTTTGGTGGGCCAGGGCTTTAACGGGTTCTGTGTACACCTCTTCTGGATTTATCGAGAATCGTAGTGTATTGGGTGTGATGTCAAGATGGAAGTATCACTTCAGACATATGGAGATGATGATCGCGAGGGATACAGAACTAGTACTCTATAATGGTTGCAACCATCGGGATAATATGACTAGGTCAGGATTATCCGATTCAAAGAGACTGGTTGCTTGATGTCCGATATGTGTATCGTACGGGGCAGACACATCTCCAGCCCCAGGCCTTACATGTGATCATCCGATACTGGTTCGATATACACTATACTACGGTATACTACGCCTGTTATAGATCTTATATTCCAATAAGAATATTTCTGGAGAATTGGGTAGGCATGGCGTTTTGCTAGAGGCTAACCTTGTCTTGTAAATCGGTAAAAACGCAGTACTTGGTACGTACGTATTCAGATATCTGACGACCGTTTTACTGCCAACATATCCAGAGATCTCTTGGGTCGCTTCCCGAAGATTCACCAATGACGTATGATTCAAACTCGATTAATCTTGGATTAATTACGGAGAGACTTTATCTTGGATAAAGTAATATACAAAGAGAGAGAACGATTAATTTGGAATTAATCGTAAAAATATTATATTCGATATATAATCGAAATTCGATTTCGACGCGAAATTAAAATTAGATTTTATTAGGGCAAACGAGTTAATTTAGAATTAATTCGTTAGCGACGTAAATAATAATTTCGCTAGGCGCAATTATTTATTAAATTCGATTTAATTAACGTCGCGACGTAAGTTCGGTATTTCGGAAATATCGAACCCGAACGCGTGAGTGCGCATGGGCCCACTTCATTTGGGTTGTGTGGGGCCCACATGACACATGTCATTTTATGCATTATTTAATTGTTAATACATTGCATGGTGATAGTGTACAATACACTCAATGGTTTTGCATGGAGTTTGAGTGTTTGACACTCTAAGCCATTGCATGATGTTGTGTCATAAGTTTATTATTAATTTAATAAATTATGGCATAAATATAAATTGATTTTTTATAACAAAAATCATTAGACTCTCTCTCTTCACATTGCCGAAACTACATGCATTTTGGGCTCTCCATTTCTTCAATTTTTGTGGCAAGATTTGAAGAAGTTGTGCATTCAAAATCACAACAAAGGCTAGCACCTTCAAGGGATCATACATAGGTGATATGGGAAACTAATCCTTGTTAGACAGTAATGACCCATAGCGTCACTATTTTGTAAATGATATTGTATTATTGTACAAAATTAACTATGTAGTAATGAAATTGCCTTTTACCGTTAGTAATTTATTTACTTTGATATATAAATGGTTAAAAAGTCCCTATGATTAGTTCCGGATTGTGATGATATGAGACAGTATCAATCCATAAAGGTTTAATCATTAAATATCCCTAGTCGTAGTATTATCGAGATTGGACATAGATAATGCGGAATAGACTAGTACTGGCACTCGTGCATGTTGTGAGGGCACAACGGCATAGTTCTCATATATTTAAGTATAGGATACTTATGCAAGTGCGGTAGGAGGTTGTGTTTTACCGATGGTACGGAAAACAGCTTCGCTCGATAGACCCCGCGGAGTCCCATTGGTAGTATGTCTGCGTGTCTATGGGAGTCCGCTTCAGGGTAGGTGCATATGATCTTAACCTGAGACTTGCATCGCGAGTACTTACGACAATCGGTAAACTTTAGTTTTGGTGGTCCAGGGCTTTAAACAGGTTCTGTGTACACCTCTTTCTGGTTTATCGAGAATCGTATGTATTGGGTGTGATGTCAGATGGAAGTTCACTTCAGACATATGGAGAAGATGATCGCGAGGGATACAGAACTAGTACTCTATAATGGTTGCAACCATCGGGATAATATGACTAGTCAGGATTATCCGATTCAAAGGAGCAGTTGCTTGATGTCCGATATATGTATCGTACGGGGGCAGACCATCTCCACCCCAAGCCTTACATGTGATCATCCGATACTGTTTCGATATACACTATACTACGGTAATACTACCCTGTTATAGATCTTATATTCCAATAAGAATATTTCTAGAGAATTGGGTAGACATGGCGTTTTGCTAGAGGCTAACTTGTCTTGTAAATCGGTAAAACGTAAATACTTGGTACGTCCTGTAGGAGTTTAATAATCAAGTCCCAAGATCACAAACAATGCATAAAAATCACATATGAACACATCAAAGGAGTGGCGGAATCAACTCACTTAATTTCGGTTTTGATGTTGAAGAACAAGGTGCGATTTTTGCTCCCTCCAAGTCACGGCAATGGCTTCTGGAACTGCAGTGGACGCTCGGTTTGGACTGGTTTGGACTCCACCATTTTCGGCCATGTGAACTCCATTGAAGCTCAAAGCTTCAAGCTTCCTTGCTCAAAGAAGAAGCTTCCCTATCACCTATGTATGCCTCCTAGAGTGTGCTAGCACAAATTTAGCAACAAAAATGGTCATCTTTCTTCTCCATTTGCTCGGCAGAAAACGCAACAAGAAGAAGAAGAAGTCTGATGCCTAAATCGTGAAGGAGAGAAAGAGAGGGAGATGAAGAAACCGTTCCCTTGCATTGAGAGAGAGAAAAATGATAAGTTTTATATATTTTTAATTTTATTTCAAAAACAAAATTAAATATATAATCATAATCAATATTTTAAAAGTAAAAAGCAAAAGTCTAATAATGCTTTTCTACTTTTCACACATCATATCTACTTTACTTAAGTCATATCACATCACTTTAATAAAGTGACATGTTGTCAAGTCACATCACTCAAAGTGACAATTGATTTGACGCATGATGTGACAAACGATTTGACGCTTGATGTGACTCGCGTGCCGCGCTCGAATTCGAAATGCGAATGCGCTCGCAATCACTCTCGGGCTCGGGTTCGCTAATTCCAAATTAACGAATTTTCCGTCGCGTCGTAATTAAATGATTACGCCTAGCGAATTCACTATTCACGTCGCTAACGAATTAATTCTAAATTAATTCGTTCGCCCGAATTAAAATCTAATTTTAATTCCGCGTCGAAATCCAATTTCGATTATATATCGAATATATTAATTTTATCGATTATTCCAATTAATCGTTCTCTCTCTTTAATTAATATTTTTCCTAGATAAAATATCTCCGCAATAATCCCAGATTAATTTTCTCTCTCATCGAATTAATCCCAGATTAATTCTATCTCTCTCTTCTAATTAATCCCAGATTAATCAAAGTGCGAGTCATACATCATCGGTGAATCTTCAGGAAGCGACCCATGAGATCTCCGGATATGTTGGCAGTAAATACGATCGTCGGACTATCCGAACACGTAAGTACCTCGTACTCGTTACTTTATATCGATTTACAAGACAAGGTTGGCTTCTAGCAAAGCGCCATGCCTACCCAATTCTCCAGAAATATTCTTACAGGAATATATAGATCTGTATCAAGCGTATTATACCGTAGTATTGTGTATATTGGCCCAGTATCGGATAATCACGTGCTAGGGCTGGGGCTGGATAAGTGTCTGCCCCGTCCGAAGCACATATCGGATGTCTGGTAACATAGTCTCTATAATCGGATATACATGACCTGGTCACAATATCCCGATTGGTTGCGCAACACTCAAGAGCACTAGTACCGTATCCTGCGTGACATCATCTCCTAATATGACTGAAGTGATACTTCCGTCTTGACATCACACCCAATACACTACGACTCTCTGATAAACCCAGAATGGTGTACACAGAACCCGTTTAAAGTCCCCTACCACCAAGACCAAAGTCTATCGATTATCGTAAGTATTAGCGATGTAAGTCTCAGGTTAAGACTATACACACCTACCTTGATTTCGGCCTCCCATAGACACATAGTCATAATACCAATGGGATTCCGAGGGGTCTATCCAGAGCGAAGCTGTTTCCCGTACCATCGGTGAAACACGACCTCCTATCGCACTTGCATAAGTATCCAATACTTATATATATGAGAACTATGCCGTTGTGCCCTCACAAACGCGCACAAGTGCAATACTAGCCTATTCCGCATTATCGATGTCCAGTCTCGATAATACTACGGCTAGGGATATTTAATGATTAATCCTTCGTGGACTGATACTGTCTCATATCATCTCAGTCCAGGACTAATCATAGGGACCTCTCTTCATTTATATATCTATGGTGATCTAATCACAAATGATGAGAGTGCAATTTCTTTGTCACATAGTTAATTTGCTACAACAACACAATGATCTGTGCAAATAGTGACGCTATGGGTCATAATGTCCAACAATCTCCCACTTGGCACGTAGCGAGTCACTCAAGTGTCCTACACCTGAACTATGTACGGTTCGCTCAAATTGCTGAGGAAAGGTTTTCGTCAGCGGATTTGTTTAATTATCGTCTGACGCGATTTACACGATCATCACATCGCCACGATGTATGATCCGAACGAATCAGATGATATAGAAGTATATATCTGGATCGTCGATGAGACCTTTAATTCTTTAGCCTGTGCTGACGCCTAGCTCAGCTGCTAACAGAACTATATCTAATCTAATTAGATTTATTATCGATCCAAATGGCTTCTATTGCTGCCTCAGCTGCAGCAATAATCCGCATTTGTTGTTTATTCGGCAACAGTTATCTTGCTAGGAAGATTTCCAGCTCACTGTCCTGTTATTCAAACTTTATAGTACCGCAGTATTTAATTGTTTGGAAACTTGCAGCAGTGATCCCAGTCACTACAAGTTCTCCTTCTCCATAGTTTAAGATAGCATCTTTAGTTCTCTGAGATACTAACAGATGTTCTCAACTTCAATCCAGTGACTATCACTTGGATTGACCTGATTGTGACTCCATATGCTCAAGCGTATGAGACACCAATACAAGTACATTTTAAATGTACAATTTCTCAGAGTGTTACCAACTCCAAATCTAGCCCAGTAGATCTTTATTCCTTGAATAAAGGTTGTTACTCCCCAGAATTCTACGGAGAATTTCTTGAAAGAATATCCATGAAAGCCAAGCTTTCACCAATTGTTTTATGGGAATTTCATTGTCAGTGCCCTCTCCCACTAACCTCCTTATATACACAAGAATTATTTCGTTTTGAGTTAAATCATAAACCATTATGATTATTTCAAAACGTCAGTTCCAAGAACCCTATGCTTGCTTCAATCCAAACATGGATTGAATAATCCGCAAACCTTGTTTGTCGGTTATACAAAATCGTCAGAATGTTATAAACATTCTCCAAAAGGTTTCCTTTTCAGGAAAGCGATTTTGATTTGTAACTGACATATTTCATAAATGAAATATACAGTTATCAACAAGCATCTTCAAAATGGATTTACCATGGCAACAGGTAAAAGGTTGAACCGTTATTAACACAATGTTGATAACGATACCTTTCCGTCAAAAGCCTAGCTTTGTACGTTGGTATGTTGCCATCCATGTATGTCTTCCTTGAAGACGTATAATGTACCATAGGCACAATGCTTGTGGTACAACAACTAGTATCCAAAATAGTTGTTAAACATGGAATCCATTCCGATTCATGTGGCATTTTGCCATAATAGGGAGTCGATACCCGTATCACTTCTCTAAACGTAGTCGGTTGTACACCTCCATAGATTACATCTTAATGAGGTTAGATCAGAAACCCATACCCTAGGTTGTTTTCTGACTCTATCCGATCTACGAAGTTTCTTGTGTATTTGAAGATTAATGGTACAGATTCATCATTGATGAACTGTTTGTGTTCCATTAAGGACTTCGTGCTTTGAATAGTATTACTCCGATTTTCATCGAGTATCACTATCCTCCCACTGACCACTGCATATCGGTATTCCTCTCAGGAAAACCGCATGGTGAGCAACAATCACATTGTTCTCATGTGGGATTTATAAGTACTATACTTATGGTTTCCCTTAGGATAACCTATATTGGCACTAATCCAATTTGGGTTCTTAGTTTGGTATCATCCAAACTTTATGCCTGGCATACCCCAAATTATCAGGAATGAGAAACCTCGTTTCTTTCCTGTTCATATCCTATATGATATCTGTCAAACAGATTAATATGGAACCTTATTCTAAATAAGTTTTGCACTGTTAATACATATCCTGTTGAAGGAAATGATAGCTCAGAGCGACTCGTGATAAACCTTATCATGTCCAACAAAATTCGGTTTTAGTTCGGACACACCGTCTAACTGACGTGTCTAGTTTAATTGTGTCCTAGACAACAATGCCATAAATAAGTCTCTATTGATCAAATCAATTTGAGCTATTTATTTGTCATTATATGTTTGAGATTTTATTATATTCAAAATATATTCTGTTATTTACATCTAATGTATTTATCTCAGTATCATCTTTATATAATAAAACACTTTAGTGTTTTAGAATATAAAGGTTCACCCGCAGTGGGTTAAACACTGATAAAGAGATAATGTTTCTAGTCAAACTAGTTACATTATAACAGTTCCTAATTTAAGTACACACCCTAAGGTAGTTCCTAAACTTAGGTATCTACGGTCGAAACAGCGACTTTCGTCCCGTTCCGATTCGCAGAGGAATCTCAGCTTGAAGTCAGTATCTGCTCAAAGCAGATTCTGAATATCAATACATATATTTATGTACCACACTAAGTATTTAAAATCTAATTTCAATACTAGCTGTGAACATAACTAAGACAATTATTTAAAGTTAGAGCCTCGCCCTTTCTTTAATTCCTTCGTGTCTTCCATATCCAAATGGTAGTCACTTTGGGATATGTCAATTATCCTTTTCAATATTTCACAACCTTTGGCCAAGCCTTGGGTTTCGGAATATCGAAACGATGTGCACCTTGTGCTACATGCCCATTGCAAACTTTGACTTTTCTCCACTAGAATAGTCAATTAATTTTCCAAGAATTATTAATTGCAATTTTAATACTTTTAAATCTAAAGATAGATTTATTATAAGTATATTAATTAAGCATTAAAGTCATCATCACATAAATCTTCCAAAGATTTTATGCTCTACTATTTGCTTAATTTTGGGCTTAAGGTATAATAAGTTATTTTATCAAATAAAGTAACCTATTATTTATTCCCAATTTGAAAATTAAATCATTTAAAATATTTTAATCCTAGATTATATTTTAAATATCCAACTTTTCAATTTTATCTTGATTACAATAGTCCAACTATTTAATCAACGATTAGTGGTACTTTATATATTATAATGATTATAATAGTCCAACTATATAATCAAATATAATCCAAATTAATTAACCTCAATTACATTGATTACTATAATCCAATTATAAAATCAACTGTAAACTGAAATTAATTAATTCAAATATATTGATTAATATAATCCAATTATATATAATCAAGTATAATACAGTCCAACTGTTTATTAAAACAACAATTTAAATATTAGTCTAACTAATATTTAATCTAATGACGAAATAATAAAATGAGCGTGTTTAGCGAGTATTCGAACGAATGTTGCAAATTCAATACTTGCCTCCCACTATTTTTCGTCGAGCCTCTAACCCTCTGTGGAGTACTCGGGAAACCGCGTTTCCTAGTGGGCTAGGATCCCGTTAAATAACACACAACCCTGACTTTGGCCAATAAAAGCTGTATGCTATTTAACTAGGTAGATCTCTCAGATCAATTGGATCTCATCCAATTCCTAGATCCGGTTAGGTGGACATCCAAGTCCGAAACATATGTATAATGTCAATGTATCCATATAATTTCCTAACCCTATCCTCTGAATCATCTAGGCCTTGGCTTTGGCCAAAAAAAACCTAATGATTCCAGTTAAGCTGGACCCATTGACGAGGAAAGTTTTGTAATCAATGTCATTGGACAAAAAGTGACCTGACTTTGGCCAATAAAAATCACGATTTGGACAAGACACCGATATGCAACAAAACTCTCATGATTCAAGTACATCCTTGATTGACAAAGGTCTTGACTTTGGTCAATAAAAACCAATGCCAACTTCGGATCTTGAACAAGAATCATTCAATGGAAGGATATTTGCTTAATATAAAACGAGGGTTTTTCGCGTGCAAATTGGCTACCAATTTAATTATCTTTGTTAAGGTCTCATCATCATACACCCTTAAGCATGCATTCTAAACACATAATAAAGCGAGTATGAAATAAAATAATAATGATATGCGGATGGATATTTTACATTGATCCTAGATCAAATCTCTCACTTTCTCTCTCCCGCTAGCACTTGTATTACTACTACCCGTTACACTACACTTCTAAAGAAACCTCTTTTACATGGAGGGGAATAGGTGAGAAGAGAATACAAAGAAATAAGAGATAAGGCTGGACACGCAGGTCCAATTTAATAAATCAAATTTATTACAATTTCCAAAATCGCCCCACCCGACTAATATCCATCCGATATACATTATTCAAACATCACAACCATGTATTCATACAAGCATGTTATCAATCAATCAATCAAATTAATTAATCTTGATTATTAGTGATCATCCAATGTTCAAACAAAGATTTGATTTTGTTCGAGTCAAACTCGTATTGCAAACACGTACTCAAAGTACAATTTCTACGAATTAAATTAAATTACATAATTAAATCCAATTTAATACGTATTTAATTCTAATTCATTATTTAATTCTAATTAAATATTACACTTTTATTAACGAACCTTTACGACTTAAATTCCAAATTTAATCGCAACGGGTCTCAAACCCCGATTAACATCTAATGTTTTATTTAATTAAAGTCCAATGGGCTTTTAATTAATTTCTACAGGCGTGGACTTTTGGTCAACTCGGGTCAACCGAACAACCAAAATCCAATCCGGGAGTTACCCCATAAGCCTTTAAATTAATTTTGGCCCATTAGGCCCAATTAAATAATTAAGGTCCATTAAGTCATAATTGGACCTTTTGGATTCGGTTTTGGGCCTAATTGGATCCAACCAATTTTGCCTAAACCCAACTTTGTTACAACAAAGCCCAAAAGCCCAATTACAACCCAACAAGCCCAATTTCCAAAATCAAGCCCAAATTAATTAACTTATAAAATTCCAAATTTCACAATTAATTAACCTAAGTGTAATACACAATCAATTACCCAATTAACATTTCTAAAATATCAATTAGCCTAATTAATCATGCACTTTAACAACCAAATAGTGTCCAACACAATTCAATTAAAATCAAACCCAATTAACATGCTTTCAAGTCTCGGCAATTAGGGGTTTTTTCAATTCGATTCGGTTTCAATCCAATTGAGTCCACAATCATAATTTCCCAAATCAATTCAATTCATCCAATGAATTAAAACACAAAATCACAAAGAATTCAATCATGTTCTTTAAAATCGGCCAAGCCACTTTAAAAGGGAAAAATGTTCCAAATCAAAATTCAATCCAATTGAACTTCAAAACAACATTAACCAATTGTTTTAAGTCATCCAATGATCAAACAAAACAAAATTACCAAGACATTAGGTTCTTCCAATTTTCGGCCAAGCCTCCAATTTGGGGAAAATTGAATCCAATCCAATTTCATGAAATTGATCACACACAATCTCAATTAAACATGTTCTAAGCATACTTAAACATCCAATTCAATTAAAACATGCTTAAACACATTTTGCCCAATTTCAAGTTTCAAATTCAACCTAAGAATTGGGGAAAATTGATCTAATCCAATTTTCTTGAAATTGATCATGCACAACTTCAATTCAACCTCATTCAAGCATAATGCATCAAACAATTCAACCAAATCATGCCTAAATCGAGTTTACCCAAATTAAAGTTTTGACCAAAATTTGCAAATTGGGGAAAATCAATCCAATGATTTTTTTTTGTCAAATTGATTACATATATCTCAAATTAGATCATATATAAGCATTCTTACACAATCAATTTGTCAGAATCAAGCCAAAATCAAAAAGCCCCAAATTTGCCAAGAACCCTAATTTCGGATTTCATGCATCAATGGCTCTAGATACCAATGTAGGAGTTTAATCAAGTCCACAAGATCACAAACAATGCATAAAAATCACATATGAACACATCAAAGGAGGTGGCGGAATCAACTCACATTAATTTTCGTTTTGATGTTTGAAGAACAAGGTGCGATTTTTGCTCCCTCCAAGTCACGGCAATGGCTTCTGGAACTGCAGTGGACGCTCGGTTTGGACTGGTTTGGACTCCCCATTTTCGGCCATGTGAGACTCCATTGAAGCTCAAAGCTTCAAGCTTCCTTGCTCAAGAAGAAGCTTCCCTATCACCTATGTATGCCTCCTAGAGTGTGCTAGCACAAGATTTAGCAACAAAATGGTCATCTTTCTTCTCCATTTGCTCGGTAGAAAACGCAACAAGAAGAAGAAGAGAAGTCTGATGCCTAAATCGTGAAGGAGAGAAAGAGAGGGAGATGAAGAAACCGTATGCCCTTGCATGTGAGAGAGAGAAAAGATAAGTTATAGTTTTAATTTTATTTTCAAAACAAAAATTAAAATATAAATCATTATCAAATATTTTAAAAGTAAAAGCAAAAGTCTAATAATGCTTTTCTACTTTCCACATCATATCTACTTTACTTTAAGTCATATCACATCACTTTAATAAAGTGACATGTTGTCAAGTCACATCACTCAAAGTGACAATTGATTTGACGCATGATGTGACAAACGATTTGACGCTTGATGTGACTCGCGAGCCGCGCTCGAATTCGAAATGCGAATGCGCTCGCAATCACTCTCGGGCTCGGGTTCGCTAATTCCAAATTAACGAATTTTCCGTCGCGTCGTAATTAATGATTACGCCTAGCGAATTTCACTATTCACGTCGCTAACGAATTAATTCTAAATTAATTCGTTCGCCCGAATTAAAATCTAATTTTAATTCCGCGTCGAAATCCAATTTCGATTAATATATCGAATATATTAATTTTATCGATTAATTCCAAATTAATCGTTCTCTCTCTATAATTAATATTTTATCCCAGATAAAATATCTCCGCAAATAATCCCAGATTAATTTTCTCTCTCATCGAATTAATCCCAGATTAATTCTATCTCTCTCTTCTAATTAATCCCAGATTAATCAAAGTGCGAGTCATACATCATCGGTGAATCTTCAGGAAGCGACCCATGAGATCTCCGGATATGTTGGCAGTAAATACGATCGTCGGACTATCCGAACACGTAAGTACCTCGTACTACGTTTATATCGATTTACAAGACAAGGTTGGCTTCTAGCAAAGCGCCATGCCTACCCAATTCTCCAGAAATATTCTTACAGGAATATATAGATCTGTATCAAGCGTAGTATACCGTAGTATTGTGTATATTGGCCCAGTATCGGATAATCACGTGCTAGGGCTGGGGCTGGATAAGTGTCTACCCCGTCCGAAGCACATATCGGATGTCTGGTAACACAGTCTCTATAATCGGATATACATGACCTAGTCACAATATCCCGATTGGTTGCGCAACACTCAAGAGCACTAGTACCGTATCCTGCGTGACATCATCTCCAATATGACTGAAGTGATACTTCCGTCTTGACATCACACCCAATACACTACGACTCTCTGATAAACCCAGAAATGGTGTACACAGAACCATTTAAAGTCCCCTACCACCAAGACCAAAGTCTATCGATTATCGTAAGTATTAGCGATGTAAGTCTCAGTTAAGACTATACACACCTACCTTGATTTCGGCCTCCCATAGACACATAGTCATAATACCAATGGGATTCCGAGGGGTCTATCCAGAGCGAAGCTGTTTCCCGTCATCGGTGAAACCGACCTCCTATCGCACTTGCATAAGTATCCAATACTTATATATATGAGAACTATGCCGTTGTGCCCTCACAAACGCGCACAAGTGCAATACTAGCCTATTCCGCATTATCGATGTCCAGTCTCGATAATACTACGGCTAGGGATATTTAATGATTAATCCTTCGTGGACTGATACTGTCTCATATCATCTCAATCCAGGAACTAATCATAGGGACCTCTCTTCATTTATATATCTATGGTGATCTACTCACAAATGAGAGAGTGCAATTTCTTTGTCACATAGTTAATTTGCTACAACAACACATGATCTGTGCAAATAGTGACGCTATGGGTCATAATGTCCAACACGTACGTGTTCGGATAGTTCGACAACCGGATTTACTGCCAACATATCTAGAGATCTCTTGGTCGCTTCCCGAAGATTCACCAATGACGTATGATTCAAACTCGATTAATCTTGGATTAATTGCGGAGAGAGACTTTATCTTGGATAAAGTACTATATAAAGACGAGAACGATTAATTTAGAATTAATCGTAAAATTATTATATTCGATATAATAATCGAATTCGATTTCGACGCGAAATTAAAATTAGATTTTAAATCGGCAAACGAGTTAATTTAGAATTAATTCGTTAGCGACGTAAATAATAATTTCGCTAGGCGCAATTATTTATTTAAATTCGATTTAATTAACGTCGCGACGTAAGTTCGGTATTTCGGAAATATCGGACCCGAACGCGTGAGTGCACGTGGGCCCACTTTCATTTGGAAACGTGTGGGCCCACATGACACATGTCATTATTTGCATTATTTAATTCTTGATTATGGCATGAAGATAGTGTACAAAGCACTCAAGGTTATTGCATGGAAATTGAGTGTTAGACACTCTAAGCCTTTGCATGGTTTGTGTCATAAGTATATTATTATTTAATAATTATTATGACATAAATATAAATTGATTTTTGAAACAAAAATCACTTCCTCTCTCCCTCTCAAGTTTACCGAAACAGTAAGCTCTCACAGCCCTCTCCATTTCTTCATTTTTTTGTTGCAAAAGGCTTGAAGAAGGTGTGTATGTTTGGAACATTAAATCACATATTTGGCTAGCACCATCAAGGGATCATACAAGGTGTATGGGAAACTCATCTTAGAGCTTGGAAGGATCAAATATAGCTTGGAGCTTCTCTTTTCTGCTTGGCCGAATCCTTCACTGCACAAAGGAGCAAGTTTTGTTTCATCAAACGCAACCACATTCCGTTTTTTGAGTATTGATTCCGCCATACTTCAATATAGTTCATTCTTTTATATATATTTTGCTTGTGCTTTTGATCTTGGGACATGGATTAGATTTTCCAACAATCCTTGAGCTTGGAAGGATCAAACTCGACTTGGAGTCCCTCTTTTCTTCTTGGTCGAGAGCTTCACTGCATAAGGGAGGAATTTCGCATCATCTTAGCATCCATTTTCAAGTATTGTGAGTATGATTCCGCCATAATTCAATTAATTCATTCATGTATTTATATATTTTTCTTGTTCTTGTTGATCTTGTGGCTTGGTTAATTTTTCCAACAGGTACAACCAAGCCCATTAAAGCCCAGTTACAACTTTACAAGCTCAATTTCCAAAATAGGCTCAATTAATTAAATTACCAAATTCCAAATTTTATAACTCAATTAACCAAAGTGTATTGTCATAATTAATTACCCAAATTAACATTTCCAAAACACAAATTTGTACAATAATTATGCTCAACATGATTAAAACATGTCCAACACATTTTAATCAAAATCAAACCCATTTCATGGTTCAATACCCACGGTATTTTGGGGTTATTTATGTCTGATTCGGTTTCAATCCAATTAAATCCACAATCAACATTAAATCAACATTTCCCAAATGATTTTAACTCATCCAATGATCAAAATCAAAAAATACCATGATATTAGGGTAGTATTGAATTCGGCCAAGCCAACCCAATTTGGGGAAAATTGTTCCAAATCAATTTTCATGAAATTGATCACATCTAACTTCAATTAAACATCATTCAAGCATACTCAATCAAAGAATTTTATCAAATCATGCTCAAATTCAATTTACCCAATTTTAACCCTAAGTTCAAGTTTCATGCTCAAATGGCTCAAGATACCATTGTTGGGTTTCTCTAAGGTCCCAAAGATCATTTTCAAGCATGAAATACATGTGAATACAATAATGAAATATGGCGGAAACATACTTACATTGATCGGTTTGGATGCGACGAAGAAAAAAACGTTTCCTCCATGGTGATGAAGCTCTCGGCCAAGGACTATTTTTGAGCTCCTCATTTTCGGTCACCACCGTCATTGAAGCTCCAAGCTCCAAGCTTTCAAATGGTGATTCCATGCTCACAAAATTAGTTCCCTATCACCTTAGGATGACTCATTTTTGTGCTAGCACTCTTGATTTTGCAACAAAATCACCATCTTGATTCTGATTGTATCCTCGATTTTTGACAATAAATTGAGAAGAAGAAGTGGTCCAAGACCTTGAGAGAGAGGAGGGAAAAAGGTTCCAAAACCGTGAGTGGTTCCAAGAGAGAGAGAGAGAAAATGTGTTTTATATATTTAGTTTTGATTTTTTAAAAATCAAATACCAAAAACCATTTTCAAATTCCAAAAGTCAAAGGCAAGAAACAATCAATGCCTTCCAACTACCAACATCAATAAATAGTGACATGTTGTCACATCAATCAAAGTGACTAGACATCACATCAATCGATTGACGAGTGATTTGACGCTAGATGTGACTTGTGGGCCACATTTTAATTCACAATGCGAGTGCGCCCGCAAACACTCCCGGGCTCGGGTTCGCTAATTCCAAATTAACGAATTCTCTGTTGCGACGTAATTAAATAATTATGAATAGCTAAATCACTATTCACATCGCTAACGAATTAATTCTAAATTAACTCATTCGTCCGAATTAAAATCCAATTTCAATTCCGCGTCGAAATCCAATTTCGTATAATATGTCATTCTGGATGATAAAATTATGACCCATAGCATCACTATTTGTACAGAACATGGTGTTGTTGTACAAATTAACTATGTGACAAAGGAAATTGCTCTTTTATCATTTGTAATTGGATTACCGAGATATAAATAAATGATAAAAGTCCATATGATTAGTACCGAATTAATAAGATATGAGACAATATTAATCCACGTAAGGTTTAATCATTAAATATCCCTAGTCGTAGTATTATCGAGACTGGACATCGATAATACGGAATAGGCTAGTTTTACACTTGTGCGTGTTATGGAAATGCAACTGCATAGTTCTCTTATCTTTAGGTATTGGATACTCATGCAAGTGTAATAGGAGGTTCTGTTTACCGATGGTACGGAAATAGCTTCGCTCTGGATAGACCTCTCGAAATCCCATTGGTAGTATGACTATGTGTCTATGGGAGTCCGAATCAGGGTAGATGTATTTGGTCTTAACCTGAGACTTGCATCGTTAATACTTGCGACAATCAGTATACTTTGGTTTTGGTCATCTAGGGCTTTAACAGGTTCTGTGTACGCCTCTTCTGGGTATACTGAGAATCGTAGTGTATTGGGTGTGATGTCAAGACGGAAGAATCACTTCAGTCATATGGAGATGATTATCACGTAGGATATGGAACTAGTACTCTTCTATGCTGCAGCTATCAAGATAATATGACAAGGTCATGATTATCTGATTACAGAGACTAGTTACCAGAGATCCGATATGTTCTTCATACGAGGCATACATAATTCCAACCCCAGGCCTAGCATGTGACATTCGATATTGGATCGTAATATGTAATACTACGTCTACTATGCCTGATAAAGATTATATATTCAATTAAAGAATATTTCTGGAGAATTGGGTAGGCACGATGCTTTTCTAGAAGCCAACCATGTCTTGTAAATCCATAATGACGTGGTATTGGGTACGCACATATTCGGATAGTCCAATAACCGAATTTACTGCCAACATATCCATGGATCTCTTGGGTCGCATCCCGAAGATTCACCGATGATGTTTGACTCGAACAAAAATAATCTGGGATTAATTATGAGAGAGAATTAATCTGAGATTAATTATGGCAATAAATTAATCAGACATTAATTATGGCAATAAATTAATCTGGGATTAATTAAAAGAGAAATAATTAATCTGAGATTAATTACGTCGAGAATTTATATGGGAATAAATTTGTCAAAGAGAGAGAACGTGATTAATTTGGAATTAATCGGTAAAGTAAATTTAATAGTTAAATTAGATTTTACTATTTAATTTATTTAATTGGGCTAAAATAATATATTAGATATATTAATGGAAATTATATTTCATTGCGGAATTAAGGTTGGATTTTAATTCAAGCGAACGAATTAATTTGGAATTAATTCGCGAGCGACTTTCGTAATAATTTTACTAGGCATTATTATTTAATTAAATTAGATTTAATTATGTCGCGACAAAAAATTCGTTTAATCGGATTAAGCGAACCCGAGCCTGGAATGTGTCTAGCAAGCCACTTGAATTTTGAATTAAAGTGGGTCCCACCAACTTACATCACATGTCTATCAAGTATCAACTTGAGTGATGGAAGTGGTGGGAGGCATTAAATGCCATTTTTCCTCCAACACTTTGCCTTTGCTTTTGGAAAAAGCATATACACCTTTTGGAAAAAGTGTAATTGGTAATTTTTGTTTTAGAAACAAAAACAAAAAACTCTCTCTCTCTCTTTTCTCTACCTTGGCCGAATAGCCTTGGAACTTCTTGGCCGAATGGCCTTGAACTAGGCCGAATGGCCTTGCCTCTTTAAGGCCGATTGGATCCCTCTCTCCCAAGCCAAATATTGCTTCTCTTGGAGGGCGATTTTGAGCTTATTTTGTTCTAGCTTGCACTTAAAGGAGTTAAGTGAAGGTGATATTGATACATACCCGAGAGTTTGGAACTCGATCTCAAGCTCCAAAGCTTCCAACACATCCAACAAAAAAGGAAAAAGTTTTGAACTCAATCCGGTAAATATGAGTATTCCGTAACTCCCTTTTGATTTATTCATACACAAATCACAACTTAGAGATATTGGCATCTTCTAGGAACACTAACATTCACATCTTTTACTTTTGGCTATAAAAAGATAGTGAGTGAAGGAAGACACCAAACCATTTTTTAACTCAAGTAATACCTTTGGTTAAATTAACTTTAGTTGGAAAGTTTTATTAACGCCCTGGACCCACCCCACTTGTATCTTTTATAAAGTCTTTTATTATAAACAAGTGATTTATATTTATTAGCCTTAAAGGTAATAAATATCTAAGTTCATCACTGAATAATTACTTAGCTAAGGGATAAGCAATACACTCTCTATTTCCTTACAAAGTCTCTAAATGCTTGCACCGTAAAATAATCATGCCAATTCTAATCATACATAGAATCATCAAGTATATGAGTTTTTAATATGTTGGAATTATTTTAGGCATTAAATAACTTTGATTAATATTTAATTATGATATTGCATTTTATTTTATTCAAATAAATTTACTATTCACATTTTTTACAGATGCGTGAACTTTAAATGCAATTTCACAATTCAAAGCTTAACCAAATCATGCAAAACTTGTACCTAAAATAGGTTCATGGTGTTAGCTTTCCAACGAGCTTTTACACACCCAATTTTGAGTTCAAATGAGAGATAATTAATCAAAATGAAAACGGCGCCCTGATACCACTGTTGGGAAGCGGTCGCGAGTGCGCATCGGAAAATTAAATGAATTAAATTATGATGCCGATATCCCTTTACCCAAGACCCATTTGGTTTTGATTATTCTACAAGCCTAGGCATATTACTATATATTCTAAGCATACAAACTCATAAATATGCAAAGAACATAAACCTAAACATTCTAACTATCATAAGAACTGTAATTAAAATAAAGAAAGAAAAAGACTTACTTGAACTGAAGACTCCTCCAGTCCTCCCTCCAATCTACAAGCTTTTCATTAACTCAGCAAGTTATCTATGTTCCAAAGAGCCACCCAAATGTGTGGCCTCCAAGATGAACACACCAAAGCCAAAACTCAAGGGCAAGACTACGCCTTGAGTGCACGGTTTTGGAAAATTATGACCCATAGCGTCACTATTTTTACAGATCATGGTGTTGTACAAATTAACTATATGATAAAGGAAATTGCTATTTTATCATTTGTGATTAGATCACCAAGATATATAAATGATAGAAGGTCCATAGAATAGTTTCGGATTGAGATGATATGAGACAGTATCAATTCACAAAGGTTTAACCATTAAATATGCCTAGTTAGAGTATTATCGAGAATGGACATCGATAATGCGTAAAAGATAGTATTAGACTTGTGCGCGTTGTGAGGGAATAACATCATAGTTCTCATATATTTGGGTATATGATACTTATGCAAGTGTAATAGGAGGTTGTGTTTACCGATGGTATAGAAACAGCTTCGCTCTGGATAGATAGACCTCAGAATTCCATTGGTAGTATGACTATGTGTCTATCAAAGTCCGAATCAGGGTATGTGTATTTGGTCTTAACTTGAGACTTGCACCGCTAGTACTTGCGACAATCAATACTCTTTGGTTTTGGTGGTCATCCAGGGCTTTAACAGGTTTTGTGTACGCCTCTTCTGGGTATATTAAGAATCGTAGTGTATTGGGTGTGATGTCGAGATGGAAGTATCACTCCAGTCATAGTGGAGATGATGATCACGTAGGATACGGTACTGGTGCTCTTATGTACTGCAGTCATCGTGATAATATGACTAGGTCATGATTATCCGATATAGAGACTAGTTACCAGAGATCCGATATGTGCTTCGTACGGGGCAAACACAATTCCAGCCCCAGGCCTTGCACATGACATCAGATGCTGGATTGAAATACGCAATACTACGTATACTACGCCTGATATAGATCACATATTCCTGTAAGGATATTTCTGGAGAATTGGGTAGGCATGGCGATTTGCTAGAAGCCAACCTTGTCTTGTAAATCGGTAAAAACGTAGTACTTGGTACATATCTGTTCGGATAGTCCGACGACCGGATTTACTGCCAACATATCCGGGGATCTCATGGGTCACTTCCCGATGATTCTCCGATGACGTATGACTAGCACTTTATTAATCTGGGATTAATTATGAGAGAGATAATTAATCTGGGATTAATTACGGAGATATTTATCTAGATGAAGAAATATTAATTAAAGAGAGAAAACGATTAATTTTTAATTAATCGATAAAATAATATATTTGATATATTATATGAAATTGGATTTCGACGTGGAAATGAACGTCTTAATTTAGAATTAATTTGTTAGCGATGTGAATAGTGATTTTAATAGACATAATTATTTAATTACGTCGCAACAGAAAATTCATTAATAATTGGAAGTAGCGAACCCGAGCCCGATAGTGTTTGCGGGCGCACTCGCATTGCGAACTAAAGTGCGGCCCACAAGTCACATCCAACGTCAAATCACTAGTCAATCAATATATGTGATGTCTACTCACTTTGAGTGATATGACAACTTGTCATTGTGATTAATGGTGGTAGTTGGCAAAGCTTTAATTGTTTGACTTTTGAAATTCAATTTATGTGTATTAGATACACAAATCAAAAGCAACCAACACTTAACACATCTCTTCTTCTTCTCTCTTACACCTCTCGGCCAAGGGCCATTTTTCCTCTCCCAAAATTATGCAATTGCCGAGTATTGCAAGAAGAAAGAAGGGAATTTTGTGGCAAATTTTTTGGAGTACTAGCACGCTTTAGGAGTCTTGCGAAGGTGATAGGGAACCGTACCCGTGAGCATGGAATCACATCACAAAGCTTGGAGCTTGGTGGATCATCCATGGCCGATTCTTGGAGGAGGAAAACCTGTCAAAACCGTGAGCATCAAAGGGCTTAAAAAGCTTTGTTGTTCCTCGCATCGCTCAACCGATCAATGTAAGTATTCCGCAACTTCTTTGATGTATTCTCACATATGTTTCATAGTTTAAATTGATCATTAGGACCTTAGAGAAACCCAACAATGGTATCAGAGCCATTGAGCATGAAACTTGAACTTAGGGTTAAAATTGGGTAAAATCAATTTGAGCATGATTTGATGAAATTATTGATTGAGTATGCTTAAATGTTTAATTGAAGTTGTGCATGATCAATTTCATAAAATTTGATTGGATCAATTTTTCCCCAATTTATTAGGCTTGGCGAATCTTAGAGATACCCTAATGTCATGGTATTTTGTGTTTTGATCATTGGATGAGTTGGAAAACAATTGGGTAATGTTGATTTAAGATTCAATTGTGTATTGTATTTATAATTGGACATAAAAACCCTACCATTGCCGTGACATAGAAGCATGAAATGGGTTTGATTTTGATTAAAATGTGTTGGACTGTTTTGATGATAATGAGCATAATTAATTGTGTAAATTGATGTTTTAGAAATGTTAATTGGGTGATTAATTATGACATTACACTTTGAGTAATTAAATTGTGAAATTTGGATTTTGGAATTTAATTATGTTAGGCCAATTTGGAATTGGCTGTAAAGTTGTAATTGGGCTAATTGGGCTTGGTTGTACCAAGATTGGTTTAGGCTAAATTGGTTTGGATCCAATTGGGCCCAAAACCATTTCCATAAAGTCCAAATATGTCTTAATGGACCTTTAATATATTAATTGGGCCAATGGGCCTAAATTGGTTTCTTGGCAAATAAAGGTGATTCCTTAATGGGCTTTGGTATTTTGGTTTGACCCATATGACCAAAAGTCCATGCCTTAGAAATTAATTAAAAGCCCATTGGACTTTAAATTAAATTGATATTGGATGTTAATCGTGCTTTGAGACCCGTAACGATTAGATTTGGAATCTAAGTCATAAAGGTTCGTTAATAAAGTGTAATATTTAATTTGGAATTAAATAGTGAATTAGTATTAAATACATATTAAATTGGATTTAATGTTGTAGTTTAATTTAATTCAAGAATCGTACTTTGAGTATTTTTTCGCAAAACGAGTTTGACTCGCGCAAAATCAAATGGTTGTTTGAACATTGGATGGTCATTAATTATCAGATTAATTAATTGGATTAGATTGATTGATAAACATGCTTGTGTGAATACATGGTTGCGATGCATGAATAATGTATATCAGATGGATATTAGATGGTTGTTGTTAAATTTAGAATTATTAATTGGACCTTGCGTGTCCAGCCCATTACCTCCTTACTATTTGTATTTCTCTTCTCAACCTATTCCCCTCAATGTTAATGAGGTTTCTTTAGAAGTGTTATGTAACGGGTAGAAGCAATACTTGTGCTAGCGGGAGAGAGGAAATGGGAGAGATTTGTTCTAGGAACAATGTGTTAAGTATCCATCCACATATCATTATTATTTTATTTATATGCACCTTATTATGTGTTTAGAATGCATGTTTAAGGTGGTATGATGATAGACCTTAACAAAGATAATAAATTGGTTGCCAATTGCACGTGAAAAAACCCTCACAAAATATTAAGCATTTTTCCATCCATTGAGTGATTCTTACTCAGATCAAAGACTGGCATTGTTTGTTGGCCAAAGTCAAGGCCTTTGTCCGTCGAGGATGTGTTTGAATCACGAAGGCATTGTTTCATATCGGTGTCTTGTCCAAGTTGTGATTTGTTGGCCAAAGTCAAGATCATTTCTTGTCCATCGATATTGATTACGAAGCTTTCCATGGTCAATGGTTTCCGCTTAACTGGGATCACTAAGTTTGTTATGCCAAAGCCAAGGCTTAGTTGATTCAGAGGAAAAAGGTTAGGCAATATATTGGATATATTGGCATATATAAGATATTTGTTTCAGACTTGGATGTCCACCTACTGGATCTAGGAATTGGATGGGATCCAATTGATCTTAGAGATCTACCTAGTTAATTATCATACAATTTGTTGGCCAAAGTCAAGATTGTGTGTTATTTAACGGGATCCTAGCCCACTAGGAAACAAGGTTTCCCGAGTACTCCACAGAGGGTTAGAGGCTCGCCGAAAAATAGTGGGAGGCAAAGTATTAAATTGGCAATATTCGTTTAGTTACTTGCCATACGCGCTCATTTCAAATATTTCGTGAAATAAATTATTTATTAGTTGGACTAATAATTAATCGTTGTTTTGATTAAAACTATTGGACAGTATTCAAACTATTTCATTTTTAGTTGATTATATAATTGGATTATAGTAAATAATATATTTAGAATTAATAAATTGAATTATAATTGATTTTATGATTGGATTATAGTAATCAATATAATTCAATTTAACCTATTAAATTATAGTTGATTATATAGTTGTACTATAGTAATCATTATAATGAATATTACCTAAAATCGTTGATTAAATAGTTCTACTATTAGAATCAAGATAATTGAAAGATTAGTGTTTAAAACATAATCCTGGCTGAAAATGTATTTAAACGACTTTAATTTTCAAATTGGGAATAAAACTTCAGGATAGTCATGAAAAATGAGAAGTTACTTTATTTGATAAAATAACATCTTAGGCCTAAGCCCGGAGTTAAGCAAATAGTAGAGCATGATCTTTGGAAGATTCATGTGATGATAACTTTAGTGCTTAATCCATTAAGCTTGACAAATAGACTCCTTAAATTCTTAATCAGAACTAAGGATTAGATCCTTATAATATGATAATGAAATTGAAGGATCTTCATAGATCTATTATTAGATCTTAGAAGAACAAATTGTAATACTAAACTCTTGGAGAGTTAATGGTTATACTCAATGAGACAAAGCCAAAGTTTACAATAAGGCAATAAGCGCAAGGCGCATCTTATTTCGACATTCTAGAAGGCCAAGGCTTGGCCAAAGGCTTCTGGGGTGTGAAAAGGGGCAAATGCATAATCATTATAATCTTATGGGAAGACAAAGGATTATCCCAAAATGTCTGCCTAAATTGTGGCAAACAGGGACACGAAAGCGTGACTGCCGTATGGACAAGGCAGACATGAAGGAATTGAAGACGGGCAAGGCTCTGACTTCAAATATGTTTGTCATAGACATGTTCACTACTAGTATAAAAATTGGATTTTATATACTGAGTGTGGTACAAAAATATGTACTGATGTGCAGAATCTGCTGAGAGCAGGATACTGACTTCAGTTGAGATCAATATGCAAATTGAAAACGGGACAACAGTCGCTGTTTTAACCGTAGATACCTTATTTTAGGAACTACCCTTCAGGTGTGTACTTGAATTAGGAAATTGTTATAATGTAACTGGTTTGACTAGATACCTTATCTCTATATCAGAATATAATCCATTGCGGATATATCTTTATAGTCTAGAACACTAAAGTGTTTTAATTTATAAAGATGATATTGAGATAAGCACATTAGATGTGAATAACAGTAATTATATTTTGAATATAAATGAAACTTGAACATATGACATGACAAACAAATAGCTCAAACTGAGTTAATCAGTAGAGACTTATATGTTGCATTGTTGTCTGGGACACAATTAACAAGACTCGTATATCCACACTTTTGAAGAGTGGGTACTTGGATGGATTTGATTCCATTCAAATGATGTCTACGAATCTAGTTTATTAGGCAAAGTGCCTAATACACTTTTACTTGGTAAAAGTGTAAGTGCCACCGATTTGTTAGCCTCATTCATAGTGACGTAAGTGGGCCCATATCTAGCTAGGCTAGAGGTGGATATGAATGTTTCGTGACCTTTACGGATGTGGCATAAGCGTTATGGTTATGTGTTTCTTTAGAAACACAAATCGGAAACTTTTAGAGTTTCGATACGAATAAACAAACAGATCGGCTAAAGTATTAAACCATCACAGTTAGACCATGATGAAAATACTTAAGCAATAAGTTTCTCGTATACTTGAAAGAGTATAGAATTCTTTCAATAAGGACTCCTCCCGGAACACGTCAATCTGACGTTTGGTCCGAACGGAGAAACCGAATTTTGTTGGACATGATAGGTTAATCATGAGTCGCTCTGAGCTACCATTTCCTTCAACGGATACGCGTAAACTGTGCCAGAATTTATTTTGAATAAGGTTCCATAAAAATCTGTTTGACAGATTTCATATTAGATATGAACAGGAAAGAAACCGGGTTTTCTCATTCCTGCTGATTTGGGGATGTTGGGCATATGTTTGGATGATACCAAACTAGAACCCAAATCGGATAAGTGCCAATTGTAGGTTATCCTAGGGAAACCAAAGTATAGTACTTATAAAACTCACTAGAGAACAATGTAATTGTTGCTCACCATGCGGGTTTCCTAAGAGGAATACCTATATGCAGTGGTAAGAGGGAGGAAAGTAAAACTAGATGAAAATCAGAGTAATACTATTCCAGGTACCGAATACTTAATGGAACACAAATAGTTCATCAAGGATTAAACTATACCAATAATCTTCGAATACACAAGAACCACGTAAGTCGGAGAGAGTCAGAAAACAACCTAGGGTATGGTTTCTGATCTCACCTAATAAAGATGTCAATCTTATTGAGGATTACGAATTGACTACGTATGAGGAAGAGATACAAGGTATCGACTCCCTATTATAGCAAAGTTCCATGAAGTCCAAAATGGATTCCATGTATACCTATTTATTATGGACACTGGTTGTTGTACCGCAAGGCATTGTGCCTACTGGTACTATATAAGTCTTCAAGGAAGACAAACATGGAAAGCAACATACCCACGTACTAAGCTAGGCTTGTAGCGAAAAAGGTATCGTTATCAACATTGTGTCGATTACGACGAAACCTTTGACCCGTTGCCATGGTTAAATCCATTTGGATAATGCTTACTGAAGTTGCATATTTCAGTAATGAAATGTGGCAGCTAAATGCCAAAACGCTTTCCTTAATGGAAACCTTTTTGGAGGATGTTTACAACATCCTGACGGTTTTGTTGTACCAAAACAAGCAAACAAGTTTTGCAGGTTATTCGATCCATTTATGGATTGAAGCAAGAATTGCGTTCTTGGAGGTTAGTGGGAGCGCACTGACAATGAATGTCCTATATAATAATGACATATCATTTCTTGGAAATGATATTTCCCATAATAAAATTGGCGAAAGCTTGGCTTTCATGAAAATTTTCCGTAGAATTCTTGGGAGAAACAACCTTTATTCTAGGAATAAAGATCTACTGGATAGATCTAAAAGTTATAAATAATCTACGAGAAATCATACATTGAAAAATGTACACGACCTGATGTCTCATACACTTTGAGCATATGGAGTCACAATCAGGCCAATCCATGTGATAGTTACTGGATTGATGTGAAGAACATCCTTTAGTATCCTAGAGAAACTAAGGATGTTGTCTTATACTATGGAGAAGGAGAACTTGAAGTGACTGCGATCACTGCTGCAAGTTTCCTAACCGATAAAACGACTATAAGTCGTAAGAACGGTGCTATAAAGTTTGAATAATTGAACAGTGAGTTGGAAATCTTCCATGCAAGATACTATTACCGAATAAACAACACAAGCGGGTTATTGCTGCAGCTTAGGCAGTAATAGAATCCTTCTGGATTGATAATAATCCTAATTAGATTAGGAGTAGTTCTGTTAGCAGCTGAGCTAGGCTACAGCGCAGGCTAAAGAATTAATGGTCTCATCAACGATCCAGATAAATACTTCGAATATTCATCTGATTCGTTCGGATCATACATCATGGTGATATGATGATCGAATAAATCGCATCAGATGATAATCATGCAAATCAGCTGACGAAAGCATTTTTCTCAGCATAAGTTTGAGCGAACCGTACATATTTTGGGTGTAAGACACTTGAGTGACTGACTATAGACCAAGTGGGAGATTGTGGGACAATTATTACCCATAGCTTCACTATTTGTACAGATCATGGTGTTGTTGTACAAATTAACTCTGTGACAAAGGAAATTGCTCTTTTATCATTTATGATTAGATCACCAAGATATATAAATGATAGAAGGCATATGATTAGTTCAGGATTGAGATGATATGAGACAATATCAATCCATGAAGGTTTAATCATTAAATATGCATAGTCAAAGTATTATCGAGAATGGACATCGATAATGCGTAAAAGACTAGTATTACACTTGTGCGCATTGTGAGGGCATAACGACATAGTTCTCATATATTTGGGTATAGGATACTCATGCAAGTGTAATAGGAGGTTGTGTTTACCGATGGTACGGAAACAGCTTCGCTCTGGATTGACCCCTCGGAATTCCATTGGTAGTATGACTATGTGTCTATGGAAGTCCGAATCAAGGTAGGTGTATTTGGTATTAACCTGAGACTTGCACCGCTACTACTTGCGACAATCAATATACTTTGGTTTTGGTCATCCAGGGCTTTAACAGGTTTTGTGTACGCCTCTTCTGGGTATATTGAGAATCGTAGTGTATTAGGTGTGATGTCGAGATGGAAGTATCACTCCACTCATAGTGGAGATGATGATCACGTAGGATACGGTACTGGTGCTCTTATGTACTGCAGTAATCGGGATAATATGACTAGGTCATGATTATCTGATATAGAGACTAGTTACCAGAGATCTGATATGTGCTTCGTACGGGGCAGACACAATTCCAGCCCCAGGCCTCGCACGTGACATCAGATGCTGGATCGAAATACGTAATACTACGTATACTATGCCTGATATAGATTACATATTCCTGTAAGGATATTTATTGGGATTTGGGTAGGCATGGAGCTTTGCTAGAAGCCAACCTTGTCTTGTAAATCGGTAAAAACGTAGTACTAGTTACATACGTGTTCGGATAGTCCGACGACCTGATTTACTGCCAACATATCCGGGGATCTCATTGGTCACTTCCCGAAGATTCACCGATGACGTATGACTCGCACTTTATTAATCTGGGATTAATTAGATGAGAGAGAAAATTAATCTGGGATTAATTGCGGAGATATTTTATTGGGATAAAATATTAATTAAAGAGAGAAAACGATTAATTTGGAATTAATCGATAAAATAATATATTCGATATATTATACGAAATTGGATTTCGACACGGAATTGAATTTGGATTTTAATTCGGGCGAACGAGTTAATTTAGAATTAATTTGTTAACGACGTGAATAGTGATTTTGCTAGGCATAATTATTTAATTACGTAGCAACGGAAAATTTATTAATTTGGAATTAGCGAACCCGAGCCCGAGAGTGTTTGATGGCGCACTCGCATTGTGAATTAAAGTGCGGCCCACAAGTCACATCTAGCGTCAAATCACTGGTCAATCAATTGATGGGATGTCTAGTCACTTTGAGTGATATGACAACTTGTCATTGTGATTGATGGTGGTAGTTGGCAAAGCTTTAATGATTTCACTTTTGGTAAATGGATTTTTAAAATTCAATTTATTTGTATTAGATACACTAATCAAAACAACCAATACTTAACAGATCTCTTCTTCTTCTCTCTTACACCTCTCGGCCAAGGGCTATTTTTCCTCTCCCAAAATTCTACAATTGCCGAGTTTTGCTAGAAGAAATAAGGGAATTTTGTGGAAAAATTTCCGGAGTGCTAGCACGCTTTAAGAGTCTTGCGAAGGTGATAGGGAACCGCACCCGTGTGTATGGAATCACATCACAAAGCTTGGAGCTTGGTGGATCATCCATGGCCGATTCTTGGAGGAGGAAACCTTGTCAAAACCGTGAGCATCAAAGGGCTTAAAAAGATTTGTTATTCCTCGCATCGCTCAACCGATCAAAGTAAGTATTCCGCAACTTCTTTGATGTATTCTCATATATGTTTCATAGCTTAAATTGATCTTTGGGACCTTAGAGAAACCCAACACACGGGTATTTTGCCCTTGATGCTAGCCTAGGCAAATACCTAAAAAAATTTAACTCAAGGTTCCTCTAGTCAATTAGACTTAAGGATCCTCAAAATCAGTGGCTTACTCTTAAACTTTAGAGTTGCTCACTTATATAAACCCAAGATATGAAAGGTTTGGTGCAAAAATTTGTAATTAATTCATTGGGATTATATTGGTTCTCCAAAGATAACAAAATTAATTAAGAATCCGATGTGGTATAAATGCTATTTTAATCTTAGCCACTTGATCTTAATTTAGTGGTTTAATGAGATTATAAAACCCTAATAAGAGTTTGGGCCGAATTGGAATTCAAAACAAATAACAAATAAAAATATATATATATTATTAATGTTACTATTCACTTTTTTTTATTTATCTATTCCAATTCCCAAAGTGCCTCTATCGTCATTCACCAATCCCTAAGCCACTATGGAACCTCAGAAATGATCTGTTAAATAATTAAACACAATAAACCATTTATGAAAAATTCCTACAACAATTATATATGCTGTTAAATTTGTACTATGCAATGTTAACCATTGATTTCGACTTTGTTGTGTGTGACCTTTTGGGTTCCCTTCAAGTTGGACATGAAATGAATCGTGATAATTTAATCAAACATAAATTATCCTCCGATCAGATGGTCATTCGATTTCAATGACCAAGGTTGACATCTAGCACATGCCAAGGCCCCCAAATGAGAGTGAAAGATATATATACCATTTTGTATGTGATTTACATATGATACGGTCCATCGCCTCACTGTATCCCCACAGTTTGACCTAGGGTATGGAAAATGTCTACCCATGTAGTCAAATGTATGATGTTGATAGTGTCATGAATCGTGCTAACCCAAGAATCTCACATGATTCTTCCGCTGCGGCCACAGTCTCAAGCACTGATCACACATATCAACCCGCAAACTGGAATACTACTCTTATAAGAAAATATTATCCGAGAGAGTGGTGATTCTCTGTTATATCTATACAAACTTCATGTGTTTCATCAAGTGACCCAATCATACCCTTATGACCGGATGTTTTGATCCAGGGAAGGAGAATGTCAAATTTATTTGATCCACACATAAGATTTTAAAGAACTCAAGTCTAAGGACTAGTCATACAATCGATACATGAAAGTTCTCACAGACACATGGGATAAACACTCCATGTGAAAACATTCGGTGGTCAGTTCGATAGACATGAACAACTCATGCATCCATGTGATACACCAATAGGACAGATTACCGCTAGTAGCCTATGAGATCGGCTACCCCACTTAAGGGCGGATCATATCATCATGCTAGTCTCTTACCTTTGTGAACGCCCAAATTATTCACAAAACTATGACTAAGAATGTTTAAGAGTAATGATTCTCATAAGGCGTGGAAGGCATCATCTTATTACTCCAAGGGCTTTATTACAGTGTTTGATGATTCATATAAGTTATGTAAGACACGTATAATAAATTTACAATTTTATTAATTAATGAAAATATTACAAATACATGTACATATAGCCCATCCACAAGTTGGGTATAGGGCATATCCCTAACACTAGGTGACCTTAAAACCTTTAGACATAAGAGCCATATTCTCTACAGATGGTATCTACACTATCTTTCTAAGAGATAATATTTGATCTCTTTATGCTTCCCTCTCTTGTTGTTTCTTGGTTATCTGGAGTTCGCCACTGCAGTATTATTTTCACAATAAAGTGTAAGTGGTTTATCCATATCTAGAACAACTTCCTAATCTCTAAAGTCTTTCCGGAACCATACCTCTTTCTTAGCTACTTCGCAAGCTGCTACATACTCTACCTCCATGGTGGAGTCCGAGATATAAGATAATTTTATGCTCCTCCAAACAATGGCCCCACCACCTAGGGAAAACACTGATCCAGATGTTGATTTCCTAGATTCAATATCCGTCTGAAAATCCGTATACGTATATCCCCTGAGTATCATATCCTCATCAGAATATACAAGTATATAATTTCTCCTTCTTTTAAGATACTTCAGAATGTGTTCCACTGTAACGACCAGTAATCTCAACTACTGTTACATTGTGAGACGAGTGTCATATGATATAAATTATGTTTGGACAACTATACTCTCATGAAATGATTTTGTGAACGATCGGAAAATTCTTCCATTTTCCGATACTAGATGATACGATGTTCCACTCCGGACAGCCTATGATTTTTGGGCCATAACTTTCTCATAAAAACTCCAATTTTAATGAATTTTATATAGTCAGAAAACTGAGATCAAGACCTATAATCTTTGCGTTGAATATTTTCCCAAATTAGATTCATAAATAGTATAAAAATGCATGTCAAAATTATAGATGAATAGTGTTTAATGATGAATCTAGAGAATTCTCCAATTCTCTCAATTTTCCAACACTTTTTTATTCTAAAAGTTTTACAAATTAGCCATTTAACTGTTAGTGTCATAGACATGCCCAAGGTCTCTAAGTCATGATATTGTGTGTGAATGATCAAGTGAGTTTGCGGAAAAAACATACATTGAACTGATGTGTGATTTCAAAAATCTTTGTATGTTGATGAAGCTCTAAGCTTTGTTGAATGTTTCCAACCCAAGGGTGAGTTTCCCTATCACCTCACAAGAATCTTTAAGTGCTATCTTTGAAGATTTTGAAGTAAAATCAATGGAGAGGAGAAGAGGATGCTCACGGCAAAGGAGAAAGAGAGAGAAAGGTTTTGATAAATTTAGTTTAAAAAACTAATAGACAAATTGACTTTCAAAAAATAAAATGTATATATGCTTTTCCAAAAAGCAAACAAAATGTGTTGGAAGAAATAAAGCATTAAATGCTCCCATCTACTTCCATCAACTAGTTGACAATTGATGTAAGTTAGTGGGTCACACCACTTAAATTCAAAATTCAAGTTAGCTTGCTCAACACACTTTGGGCTCAGATTTGTTTAATCCGATTAAACAAATTTTGCGTCGTGACGTAATTAAATCCAATTTAGTTAAACAATAATGCCTAGTAAAATTATTACGAAAGTCGCTTACGAATTAATTCCAAATTAATTCGTTCGCCCGAATTAAAATCCAATTTTAATTCCACATTGAAATCTGATTTCAAATAATATATCCAATATATTATTTAATCGATTATTTTCAAATTAATCGTTTTCTCTCTTCTATTCGAATTTTATCCCATATAAATTCTTTTTGTAATTAATCCCAGAATAAAATTTTCTCTCTCATAATTAATCCTAGATTAATTATGTTCAAGTCGAATTTCATTGGTGAATCTTTGGGAATCGACCCAAGAGAACCTTGGATATATTGCCAGTAAATATAGTCATCGGACTATCCAAACACGTGCGTATCCCATACCACATTCTTACCAATTTACAAGACATGGTTGGCTTCTAGAAAAGCACCGTGCCTACCCAATATATAATCTATATCTAGCATAATATACTAGGTATTAAGATCTAGTACCTGATGTCACATGCTAGGTCTGGGGTTGGAATTGTGTCTGCCCCATATAAAGCATATATCGGATCACTAACAACTAGTCTCTGTAATCGGATAATCATTACCTAGTCATACTATCCCGAAAGTTACAGCATATAAGAGTACTAGTTATGTATCCCTGCGTGATCATCTTCTCCATATGACTGAAGTTATACTTCCATCTTGATATCACACCCAATACACTATGATTCTCAATAAACCCAGAAGAGGCGTACACAAAACCTGTTAAAGCTCCGAACGACCAAAACCAAAGCGTACTGATTGTCTCAAGTAATAGCGATGCAAGTCTCAGGTTAAGACCACATATATCTACCCTGATTCGGATTCCCATAAACACAGAGTCATACTACCAATGGGATTCTGATGGGTCTATCCAAAGTGATGATGTTCCCGGTCCAACGGCTAACAGAACCTCCTATCATACTTGCATAATTATCTAATACTTAAATATATGAAAACTATGTCGTTAAGATTCCATAACTCGAACAAGTGTAATACTAGTCTATTCTGGATTATCGATGTCCAGTCTAGATAATACTATGACTAGGGACATTTAATGATTTAATCGGTCGTGGATTAATATTGTGTCATATCTTATTAATCTGGAACTAATAATAAGGACTTTTGTAATTTATATATCCAAGTAATCCAATAACAAAATGATAAAATAGCAATTTCCTTTGTCACATATTTAATTTGTACAAAAACACAATGTCTTTTACAAATACTGATGCTATGGGTCATAATTGTCCAACAATCCCCCACTTGGCTCATAGCCAATCACTCAAGTATCTAACACCTGAACTATGTACATGTCGCTCAAACTTTTGCTGAGAAATAAAATTTGTCTGCGGATCTGCAATGTTGTCATCTGAGGCGATCTTTTCGATCTTCACATCACCATGATGTATGATGTCACGAATCAGATGAAACCGTCGAAGTACATGCTTAGATCGTTGATGAGACCGTGGTTCCTTAGCCTGTGCTATTGCCCCGTTATTGTCACAATAAAAAGGTACGGGCTCAACTGTAACGGAACTACTAATAATCCAACTATGAATTTACGGATCCAAACTGCTTCTTTGCAGCCTTAACTGCATCGATATATTCTGCTTCTACTGTTGAATCGGCAACAGTCTCTTGCTTGGAAGATTTCCAGCTCACTACTTCGTTGTTCAAACAAAATATGTACCCTGATTGCAACTTAGAGTCGTCTTTATTGGTTTCGAAACATGCATCGGTGAACCCAGTCACCTCAAGTTCTCCATATTAATAGACTAAGAAAGCATCCTTAGTTCGTCTAAGATACTTAAGGATGTTCTTAACAACAATCCAGTTACCATCACCTGGATCGGCCTGATAGCGACTGCACATGTTCAAAGCATATGAGGCATCAGGTCGTGTACATATCATGGCATACATGATCGATCCTACTGCAGAAGCGAACGAGATCCGACTTATGTTATCTCTTTCATCTTGAGTTTTATGACACATGTCCTTAGATAGAGAGACGCCATGTGACACTGGAAGCAACCCCGTCTTAGACTACTCCATGTTGAATCTCTTTAACACTTTGTCAATGTACGAGCTCTTGGAGAGTCCAAACAACTTTCTAGATCAATCCCGATAGACCCTTATTACCATAATAAAGGCTGCTTCTCCCAGATCTTTCATGAAGAATTTTAATGAAAGCCAAGCTTTCACCGATTGTAGCATGGGAATGTAATTGCCAATAAGCAACACATCATCAACATAAAAGACAACGAATGTGAGTGTGCTCCCACTAACCTTCTTATATACACAAGGATAATCTTCATTTTGAATGAAACCATATTCTTTTATGATCTCATCAAAATGTTGGTTCCATGAACGCGATGCTTTCTTCAATCCATAAATGGATCGATTTAACTTGTAAAACTTGTTTGCATCTTTTGGAACGACAATACTGTCAGACTGTTACATATAAACATCCTCCAATAGGTTTCCGTTAATGAAAGTGTTTTTGACGTCCATCTGTCACATTTTATAATCGAAATATTCAGCAATAGCAAGCATTATTCGAATGGATTTAATCATGGAAACAAGTCAAAAATTTCATCGTAATCGACAGCATGTCATTGACGATATCCTTTCGCTACAAGCCTAGCTTTGTACGTTTGTATGTTATTATCCATGTATGTCTTCTTTTTAAAGATCCATTTACAACCAATCGGCTTAACGCTTTCTGGTGCATCAACCAGTGTCCAAACTTGGTTGGTATACATGGAATTTATTTCGAACTTCATGGCCTATTTACATAAAGTGGAGTCGATGCCTTGTATCGCTTCCTCATACGTATCTGACTCGTCTTCCTCAATAAGATTAATATCCACATGAGGTTAGATCAGAAACGCATACCGCTCAGGTTATTTTCTGACTCTCTCCGACCTACCCGGTTCTTGTGTATTAGAAGATTATGGTACAGTCTCATCCCTGATGAACTGTTCGTGTTCCGTAAGGGAATCTGTGTCAGGAACAGTATCACTATGATTTTCATCGAGTTCTACTTTCCTCCCACTTACCATTGCATTTAGGAATTCCTTTTCGAGGAAAATCGTATGGAGACCAACAAATACCTTGTTCTCTTATGGGTTGTAAAAGTAATATCCATTGGTTTCCGTAGGATAACCTAAAAATAGGCATTTATCTGATTTGGGTTCTATTTTGGTACCATCCAAACGTTTAACATATGCCCAGCATCCCCAAATCTTCAAGAATGAGAAACCCAGTTTCTTTCCTGTTTATATTTCATATAGACTCTGTCCAACAGACTTTGACGGAACTTTATTCAAAATAAGTATTGTTTTGTTCAATGCGTATCCCTAGAAGGAAATTGGTAGCTCAATGGAACTCATCATTGACCTTACCATGTCTAACAAAGTTCGGTTTCTCCGTTCGGACACACCGTTCTATTGACGTGTTCCAGGAGGAGTCCACAGTGAAAGAATACCATATTCTTTTAGGTAATCGAGAAAATCATTGCTTAGGTATTCTCCACCACGGTCCGATCGTAATGTTTTAATACTTTTGCCAGTTCGTTTTTCTACTTCGTGTCAAAACTCTTTGAATATCTCAAAAGTTTCCAACTTGTGTCTAATAAGATACACATAACCGTAACACGATGCATCATCCGTAAAGGTTACGTAATTTTTATATCCACCATTAGCCTGGCTAGACATAGGCCCGCATCCGTCACTATGAATGAGGGCTAACAGTTTGGTGGCACGTACCACTTTACCGTTAAAAGGCATTTTAGGCATTTTGCCTAATAAACAAGATTTGCAGACATCATATGAATTAGGATCAAATCCGTCCAAGTATCCACTCTTTGAAAGTGTGGATATACGAGTCTTTGTTAATGTGTCCCAAACGACAATGCCACAGATAAGTTTCATCTGTTTTACTAAATTTGAGCCAGTTCTTTGTCATGTTATATGTTTGAGATTTATTTATATTCAAAAAATAAAAACCATTATTAGCATCAGCAGTATATATCTCATAATCATCTTCATAAACAAAACACCAGTGTTTCGGAATACAAAGGTATACCCACATTGGGTCAAACAAGGTACATAGATAATGTTTCTAGTCAAAATATGTACATAATAACAGTATGATAATGTAAGTACATGCCCAGAGGGCAGTTCCAAAACATAGGTCCCTACAGCCAAAACAGTGACTCTCGTCCCATTTCCAACTCGTAGGTCAATCTCGCTTGAAGCCAGTCTCCTGCTAATCTGCAGATCCTACACATCAGTACATATATGAGTACCACATCCATAATCAAAAATCCAATTTTTAAAACTAGAAGTAGAAATGTTTATTTCAATAACAAACATACCTAAAGCCGGAGCCTTGCCCGCCTTCACTTCCTTCATGTGCGCCTTGTACTCACGGAAGTCACTATTTCAGTGCCCCATTTTCCACAATGTAGGCAGTCATCTTGGGATATGTCATTTGCCTTCCCTGAAGACTTTGACGATTTGGCCTTGCCTTTTCTTTTCTTTTTCTTCTTCATACCTCCAGAAGCCTTCGGCCAAGCCTTGGCCTTCTGAGATGTCGAAGTAAGATGTGCCTCGCGCTTCTTGCCCTTTCGGAAGCTCAAGTCTAAGGACTAGTCGTATAATCGATACATGAATGTTCCCAGACACATGGGATAAACACTCCATATGAAAACTTTTGGCGGTCAGTTCGATGGACACGAGCAACTCATGCATCCATGTGATACACCAAGCGGATGGATCTCCGCTAGAAGCTTATGAGATCGGCTACGCCACTTAAGGGCAGATCATATCATCATGCTAGTCTCTCCGCTTTATGAACGGCCAGATTATTCATAAAACTATGACTATGAACATTTAAGTGTAATGATTCTCATAAGGCGTGGAAGCCATCATCTTATTACTCCAAGGGCTTTATTACAGTGTTGATGATTCATATAAGTTATGTAAGACACGTATAATAAAGATTGCTATTTTATTAATTAATGAAAATATTACAAATACATGTACATATATCCCATCCACAAGTTGGTTATAGGGAATATCCCTAATAATCTCCCACTTGCACTATAGCTAACTAGTATGAGTTTGGACACCATACTCTCGGGTGTGCCTACCATGCTTTTGTTAAGTCAGCCCTTTAGTCAGAGAATCTGTAAGATTATCTTCTGTGGGTATTTTCTTTTTAATAACTTCTTTTCTCTCAACAATCTTCCTGATGAGATGAAATCGCCTAAGTACATGCTTGGATTTATTGTTGGAACTTGGTTCATTTGATTGAGCAATGGCGCCCGTGTTGTCACAGTACATCGTGACGCCATTCGTTATCACGGGAAGCAATTCCAGCTCCGTGATGAACTTCTTTATCCAGACTGCTTCATTAGCAGCCTCATATGCTGCAATATACTCGGCTTTAGTGGTGGAGTCCGCTGTAGTTGACTGCTTTGAGCTTTTCCAAGTGACAGCACCGCCATTCAATGTAAACAGATATCCTATTTGCGATCTGAGCGATCTGATGTCATCCCTATCAGTCTGAAAGCTCACATCATAGTAACCAATGACTTTCATCTCAGAACAATCTCCGTATGTCAAAAACGCATCTTTAGTTCTTCTCAGATACTTGAGGATTGTTTTGAAAGCTACCCAGTGTTGCTCACCAGGATTTTCCTGATACCTGCTCGTTATGCTAAGAGCATAAGAGACATCAGGTCTTGTACATAGCATGGCGTACATTATCGATCCTGTTGCTGAAGCATAACGGATCCTACTTATACGCTCTCTATCTGAAGAAGTATGTGGACATTGCTTATTAGATAATAGTATTCCATGACAAGTAGGTAAATTACCTCTTTTGGAATCTTTTCAAAACTTTTTCTATATATGTAGATTGAGAAAGTCCTAACAACCTCTTCGATCTATTACGGTAGATCTTAATGCCGATGATGTAGGTTGCTTCTCCCAAATCTTTCATGGAGAAATTCTGAGATAACCATTGCTTGGTGGCTTGCATCATGGGAATAGCATTCCCGATGATTAATATGTCATCGACATATAATACAAGAAATACAACAACACTCCCACTACTTTTCCTGTAAACACAAGGCTCGTCTACATTTTTGATGAAGTCAAATTCTTTGATTGTCTCATCAAATCGTATATTCCAACTTCTGGAGGCTTGCTTGAGTCCATAAATGGATCGTTTAAGCTTGCATACTTTATTTTGATCATCCTTGGATGCAAACCCCTCAGGTTGTGTCATATAGACTTCCTCTACGAGGTTCCCATTAAGGAAATCTGTTTTGACATCCATCTGCCAAATCTCATAATTAAAGTGTGCAGCTAGTGCCAGTAAACTTCGAATGGACTTTATCATTGCCAAAGACGAGAAGGTTTTGTCATAGTCAATTCCTTGGATTTGTCTATAACCTTTCACCACCAACCTAGCCTTATAGGTTTGGATGTTGCCTTCTGCATTAGTTTTACGGTTATAAATCCACTTGCAACCTATGGGTTTTATCCCTTCAGGTGAATCTACCAAGTCCCAGACTTGATTCTGATACATAGAGTCTATTTCGGATTTCATGGCCTCAAGCCACTTAACTGAATCAATGTCACGCATTGCTTCGTCATAACTGGTGGGATCGTCATTATCAATTACCTGATCATGTTCCTCATCAAAATGGAAACCATATCTTTCAGGCTCATGTCTTTCCCTACCAGACCTTCTGAGTACATAACCTTGTGGTTGTTATGTTGTTGCCATTTTGAGGGACCTGGGGTTTAGTTCTATGTTAGTTTGTTCTTCTCGTACCTCATCGAGGTCAAGTCTACTCCCACTATATTTCTTGAGAAGGAATTCATTCTCTAGAAATTTAGCATTTCGTGAGACAAATGTTCTTTGTTCATTTGGGACATAGAACACATATGCTCTTGAGTTCAAGGAATATCCTACAAACTTACATTTAACTGCCCTATCATCCAATTTGTTAGTTTGTGTGAGCTTGACATATGTGTCACATCCCCAAATTCTTAGATAACTAAGACTAGGACGTTTTTCCAGACCATAACTCATATGGTAATTGACTAACAGTCTTAGAAGGAACTTGGTTTAGTAGTAGTGTTGCAGTTTCTAAAGCAATACCCCAAAATGAAAGAGGTAGATCGTGTATGGTATCATTGATCAGACCATATCTAATAATGTCCGATTTCTCCTTTCGGAGACCCTATTATGCTGTGGAGTTCCGGAGGAGTCCACTGGGAAACAATGCCATTTTCTCTCAAGTAATCTTGAAATTCGATGCTTAAGTAATCACCACCTCGGTCATAACTTAGTGATTTAATACTTTTATTAAGCTGGTTTTCTACTTCAGCCTTGAAGTCTTTAAATTTCTCAAAGGCTTCAGATTTGTACCGCATAAGGTACACATACCAATATCACGAATGATCATCGATAAAGGTAATGAAGTAGGAGAATCCACCTCTAGAGGTGACTGACATTGGTCCGCATACATCAGAGTGTATGAGTTCTAATTCTCCGCTGCACGCTGTCTTTTACCTTTGAAGGGGAATTTGGTTATTTTACCAAGTAAACAAGACTCACAAGTTCCATAAGGTTATATTTGAAGGGTTTGAAATACCCACCTCATTATATAGCTTAGTTAATCTTGTTTCATTGATATGACCTAAGCGACTATGCCATATAAGTGATTCATTGAGATTATTCGAGTTAACGTTGTATATATTAGAGGTTGAACATTCTTTGTTAGTTTGTAAGACATAGATACCATTATTCAAAATACCATATTCATATTTTATTTCATTGAAATAAATAGAACATTTATTACAACTTATTAGGCATGAAAAGCCTTTATTACATAAAGAAGAAATTGAAATGATGTTATTTACTAGAGAAGGTACATAACACAATCTTCTAAGTCTAAAACTAAACCATTCGGTAAAACTAATGTATAAGTCCCCACGCACAATGCTGCCAGTTTTGCTCCATTACCCATGCGTAAGTCAACCTCCCCATGACAGAGTCTCCTACTATTCTCAGCCCCTCACATTGTTACACAATGAGTCCCACAACCGGTGTCAAGCACCTAAGTTGAAGGTTCATAGTTTTGAGAATATAGTTCAATCATATACAAAATACCTGAAGGTTGGGCTTATTGCCTCTTGGACTTCCCTAGCTTCCTTGGCTTTCAAGGATCTGCAGTCTTTCTTCCAATGACCTTTCCACAAAAGAAACATTTCCCCTTTCCTTTTTTCTTCTCCACCTTACCATTGGGCTTTGGGTGATCTAGAGTCTTGGCCTTGCCCTTATTTTTCTTTGGGCCTCGTGGCTTCAGGTCCGTACACGTAAGCATGACAGAGGTTTTAAGCTATGGTTTCAAGTCCTTCTCTGCTTGCTTTATCAGATTATGCAATTTTGCTAAAGTAGCTTCTTTATCAGACAGATGAAACTGCATAATAAAGTTAGAGAATTCTTTTGGTAAGGATTGAAGAATTAGATCGTGACCTATCTCATGATCCTTGATGAACCCGAGGTTGGCCAATTTTTCAATGTGGCCAATCCTCTTAAGGACATATCCACTAACAGATCCTTCCTTATACCTTGTTTGGAATTAGGCACATTACACTTGGAATCTCGCGGTATGAACGGAAGTTGCATACAACTCCTTCAAGTGAAAGATGATGGTTTGAGCATCCATATCTTCGTGAGATTTCTGAAGTTCGTCCGAAATTGAGCCAAACATTATGCAAACTGCTTGCTCATCATCATCGACGTGTTTCTTCCAATAATCAAATGTATCTTGGTCAGCATCTTCTGCGGGTTCAGGCGGAAATGGTCTTTCAAGAACATAGGAAATATTTTCTTGTCGTGAGATAATTTTAAAGTTTCTAAACCAGTCATTGTAGTTGTCCCATTTGAGCTTATGCTCATCAAGGATGGAACGAAGTGATACTTTGTTTTCCATTGGAATGTTTGTGAAATATTTTAACCATATCTGTTAAGAGAAAATGTTAAAATTAGGAATATGTTTTCATTAATGTTTCAGAATAACATGGGCTTTTAATATTATGAAGTTGCTCTCACTCAATTGTTTTAAAAATTAAAAAAAATCGCATCAACCCCAATATGATGGATTTTTTGTGGGCAAGGATCCCATTATCATCATTTCATAACTCCGCCTAGGGCCGGTCGTTATAAAATATGATAATTAGGTAGGTTCCCAACCAATTTATGATATAAATCAAAATTTCTTGATCATTGGGTTGGGCAATCAAACATGCAATAGCTTATGCTAGTTCTTGTGGACACCCAATCTTTGCCACTAAGTTATAAGACCACACATAAGTGTCGATGTGTCTTATGACTCAGAAAAGTCAAACCATTGTCAATAGTACGATTTAGGGACAAATTGGTATTGGTCAGTCTGGTAAAGCCAAGTCCTGCCAATACGGTTTAAGACATTTGGGTCTATACTTTACAATGGGAGGCAAATTTTAGACTTAAATTATTATTGAGGATTTTAGCAAGTTTAAATGAATAACTGTCAAATGGATTCGTCCATTGAAAATTTCCCATAGGGAGAGTGGAGCGAACTCTCTTAAATACCCTTACCTCTTACGCTCTAATTGCCTTGGTGACAGGAATAAACAATAGATCCTCCAAATTAGTCCAACACTTTAAATATGCTTTAAGGTAAGCATTGAGTAAATGATTATCTAGATGTCTTTACAACTTTTCCTTTTGGCTATAAAAAGGTAGTGAGTGAAGGAAGACACCAAATCATTATCTAACTCTAGTAATACCTTTGGTTAAATTAACTTTAGTTTGGAAAGTTTTATTAACTCCTTGGTCCCAATCCACTTGTATCTTTTATAATGTGTTTTATTATAAACAAGTGATTTATATTTATTAGCCTTAAAGGTAATAAATCTCTAAGTTCATCACGAAATAATTAATTAGCTAAGGGATAAGCAATACACTCTCAATTTCTTAGAAAGTCTCTAGATGCTTGCACCATAAAATACTAATGCCAATTCTAATCATACATAGAATCATCAAGCATATGAGTTTTAATATGTTGGAATTATTTTAGGAATTAAATAACTTTGATTAATATTTAATTATGATATAGCATTTTATTTTATTTAAAAAAAATTACAATTCACGTTTTTCTGCAAACGCATGAACATTAAATGTAATTTCACAATTCAAATCTTAATCAAATCATGCAAAACTTGTACCTAAAACTAAGTTCAGGGTGTCAGATTTACAAGCAGATTTTAAACACCCAATTTCGAGTTCAAATGAGTGAGAACTAATCAAAACAAAAAAAGCACGTTGATACCACTGTGGGGAAGCGGCCGCGAGTGCGCAGCGGAAAATAAAAATTATTATGCCGTTTCCCTTTGCCCAATACCCATTTGTTTTGATTATTCTACAAGCCTATGCATGTTACTATATATTCTAAGCATAAAAAACTCATAAAACATGCAAAGAACATAAACCTAAACATGATAACTATCAAAAGAACTCTCATTAAAATAAAGAAACAAAAAGACTTACTTGAACCGAAGACTCCTCCAGTCCTCCTTCCAATCTACAAACTTTTCTCGAACTCGGCAAGCTCTTCCATGTTCCAAAGAACCACCCAAGTGAGTGGCCTCCAAAGATTCCCACACCAAAGCCAATACTCAACGGCAAGACTACGCCTTGAGTGCACATGTATTTTGCCCTTGGTGATAGCCTAGGCAAATACCTCAAAACTTTTAACTTGGAGTTCCTTTAGTCAATTAGACTTAGGGATCCTCAAAATTAGTGGTTTACTCTTTAAACTTTAGAGTTTCTCACTTATATAAACCCAATATATGAAAGTTTGGTGCAAAAATTTTTGAAAAATTCTTTGGGTTTATATAGTGCTCCAAAGACAACAAAATTAATAAGAATCTGATGTGTGATAAAAGCTAATTTAATCTTAGCCATTGGATCTTAATTTAGTGGTTCAATGAGATTATAAAACCTTAATAAGAGTTTGGGCCGAATTGGAATTCAAAAGAAAAAAAAATTACTATTCACTTTACAATTCATGTGAATAGTAATTTTTAATTTTTTTATTCCAATTCCCAAAGTGCCCCTATCTTCCTTCACCAATCTTTAAGCCACTATGGAACCTCATAAACGATCTGTTCAATAATTAAACAAATTGAACCCTTTATGAACAATTCCTACAACAATCATATATGCTGTTATATTGGTACTGTGCACTGTTAACCATTGATTTTGACTTTGTTGTATGTGACCTTTTGGGTTCCCCTTAAGTTGGACATGAAATTAATCGAACATAAATTATCCTCCGATCAGATGATCGTTCGATTTCAATGACCAAGGTTGACATCTAGCAACATGCCAAGGCCCCCACATGAGAAGGAAAGATATATATACCCATTTTGTATGCGATTTTCATATGATACGGTCCCTCGCCTCACTGTATCCCCACCTATTGACCTAGGGTACGGAAAGTGTCTATCCATATGGTCAAATTTATGATGTTGATAGTGTCATGAATCGTGTTAACCCAAGAATCTCACATGATTCTTCTGTTGTGGCCACAGTCTCAAGCACTGATCACACATATCAACCCGAGAACATGAATACTACTATTATAAGAAAACATTATCAGAGAGAGTGGTGATTCTCTGTTGTATCTTTACAAACATCATATGTTTCAACAAATGACCCAATCATACCCTTATGACTGGATCTTTTGAACCGGGGAAGGAGAATGTCAAATTTATTTGATCCACACATAAGATTGTAAAGACCTCAACTCTAAGGACTAGTCATATAATCGATACATGAAGAGTAGAGAGAAAGAGAGAAGGAGAGATGATGTGAGAGTTGTGTGTAGGATGGAAAAAAGGGTGTATCTAATACCACTTTTGATTTTCAAAAAAATCAATTAATTGATTTCCAAAATCAAAAAACGAATACAAAACATTTAAATATATTAAATGTCAATCATGCCATCACACTTGAGTGTATTACACTCCACCATCAACTTCCATCACTCCATCAATCATGAATAGTGACTTGCGTCAATCACTCAAAGTGAAAGACATCCATCACTTGATTGACGAATGATGTGACGCTAGTTGCGACTAGCGATTTGACGTGCCGCACTCGAATTCGAAATGCGAATGCGCTCGCAAATAATTTTGGGCTCGGGTTCGCTAATTCCAAATTAACGAATTTTCCGTTGCGTCGTAATTAAATAATTACGCCTAGCGAAGTCACTATTCACATCGCTAACGAATTAATTCTAAATTAATTCATTCGCCCGAATTAAAATCTAATTTTAATTCCGCGTCGAAATCCAATTACATTTAATATATCAAATATATTAATTTATCGATTAATTCCAAATTAATCGTTATCTCTCTTTAATGATATTTTATCCCAGATAAAATATCTCCGCAATTAATCCCAGATTAATTTTTCTCTCTTCTAATTAATCCCAGAGTAATTTAGAGTACGATTTATACGTAATCGGCGAATCTTTGGGAAGCGACCCATGAGATCCCCGGATATGTTGGCAGTAAATTCAGTCGTCAGACTATCGGAACACATAAGTACCAAGTACTACGTTTTACCGATTTACAAGACAAGGTTGGCCTCTAGCAAAACGCCATGCCTTCCGAATTCTCCGGAAATATCCTTACAGGAATAAAGGATCTATATCAAGCGTAATATACCGTAGTATTGCGTATTTCTGTCCAGTATCGGATGATCACGTGCTAGGCCTAGGGCTGGAATTTTGTCTGCCCCGTATGAAGCACATATCGGATGTCTGATGATTAGTCTCTATAACGGGATATACATGTGTGAGTTTCAATAAAGTCCCAAGGATCATAAATCATGCATAAATGAGTTGAATACATATCAAAGGAGGTGCGGAATAACTCACATTGATCGGTAGAGATGCAACAAAGATGGAGTGCGAACTGCTCTCCCTTACTCGGCAGTGAGCTGCGCGTGTGAGGGGCTACACGGTGGTGTCTGGTTCGGCTTCTCCAAGGTTCGGCCATGGGAGACACCATTGAAGCTCCAAGCTCCAAGCTTCCAAGCTCACGAACTCACTTCCCTATCACCTTTGTATTCCTCCATGAGTGTGCTAGCACATAGATCTTGCAACAAGATCATTTCTTTCTCCTTTATTGATCGGTCAAACCAGAAAAATTGAGGAGAAGAATCGGTCAAGACCGAGAGAGAAGATGAAGAAGTTTTGGCTCCAAAATGAGCAAAAACGTGTACAGAGGAGAGAGAGATGAGGGAAAAGAAAAAGTAATAGGTTTTATTGATTTATTTTCCAAAAATAAATAAAACATATATACCAAACTCTTTTTCCAAAAGCAAAGCATTAAATGCTTGTCAATCAACACAAATCAACTCACATCAATCACTCAAATGTCCGATCACTCAAAGTGACATATGATTTGACGCTTGATGTGATTTGCGATTTGACGCTTGATTTGACTTGCGTGCCGCACTCGAATTCGAAATGCGAATGCGCTCACAAACAATCCCGGGCTCGGGTTCGCTAATTCCAAATTAACGAATTTTCCGTTGCGTCGTAATTAAATGATTACGCCTAGCGAATTCACTATTCACGTCGCTAACGAATTAATTCTAAATTAATTCATTCGCCCGAATTAAAATCTAATTTCAATTCCGCGTCAAAATCTAATTTCGTTATAATATATCGAATATATTAATTTATCGATTAATTGCAAATTAATCGTTCTCTCTTTAACGATATTTTATCCGAGATAAAATATCTCCGTAATTAATCCCAGATTAATTTTCTCTCTCATCAAATTAATCCCAGATTAATTAAAGTACGAGTCATACGTCATCGGTGAATCTTCAGGAACCGACCCATGAGATCTCCGGATATGTTGGCAGTAAATACGGTCGTCGGACTATCCGAACACGTAAGTATCGCGTACTACGTTTATACCAATTTACAAGACAAGGTTGGCTTCTAGCAAAGCGCCATGCCTACCCAATTCTCCAGAAATATTCTTACAGGAATATATAGATCTGTATCAGGCGTAGTATTCAAATTGTATTGTGTATATCGGCCCAGTATCGGATAGTCACGTGCTAGGGCTGGGGCTGGATAAGTGTCTGCCCCGTCCGAAGCACATGTTGGATGTCTGGTAACATAGTCTCTATAATCGGATATGCATGACCTAGTCATAATATCCCGATGGTTGCGCAACACTTAAGAGCACTAATACCGTATCCTGCGTGACATCATCTCCACTATGACTGAAGTGATACTTCCGTCTTGACATCACACCTAATACACTACGACTCTCTGATAAACCCAGAAGTGGTGTACGCAGAACTAGTTAAAGCCCTGTACCACCAAGAATTCTACCGATTGTCGCAATTATTAGCGATGTAAGTCTCAGGTTAAGACCATACACACCTACCCTAATTTCGGCCTCCCATAGACATATAGTCATAATACCAATGGGATTCCGAGGGGTCTATCCAGAGTGAAGCTGTTTCCCGTACCATCGGTGAAACACAACCTCCTATCGCACTTGTATAAGTATCCAATACTTATATATATGAGAACTATGCCGTTGTGCCCTCACAACGCACACAAGTACAATACTAGCCTATTCCGCATTATCGATGTCCAGTCTCGATAATACTCCGACTAGGGATATTTAATGATTAATCCTTCGGGGATTGATACTGTCTCATATCATTCTCAATCCAGGAACTAATCATAGGGACCTCTCTTCATTTATATATCTATGGTGATCTAATCACAAATGATAAGAGTGCAATTTCCTTGTCACATAGTTAATTTGCTACAACAACACAATGATCTGTGCAAATAGTGACACTATGGGTCATTTTGTCCAACAATCTCCCACTTAGCACATAGCCAATCACTCAAGTGTCCCACACCCGAACTATGTACGGTTCGCTCAAATTGCTGAGGAAAGGTTTTCGTCAGCGGATTTGCTTAATTATCGTCGGACGCGATTTACACGATCATCACATCGCCACGATGTATGATCCGAACGAATCAGATGATATAGAAGTATATATCTGGATCGTCGATGAGACCTTTAATTCCTTAGCCTGTGCTGACGCCTAGCTCAGCTGCTAAAAGAACTATATCTAATCTAATTAGATTTATTTTCGATCCAAATGGCTTCTATTGCTGCCTCAGCTGCAGTAATAATCCGCAATTGTTGTTTATTCGGCAACAGTTATCTTGCTCGGATGATTTCTAGCTCACTGTCCCGTTATTCAAACTTTATAGTACCGCAGTATTACCGGTTTGGAAACTTGCAGCAGTGATCCTAGTCACTTCAAGTTCTCCTACTCCATTATTTAAGACAGCATCTTTAGTTCTCTAAGATACTAATAGATGTCCTTAACTTCAATCCAATGACTATCACTTGGATTGACCCGATTGTGACTCCATATGCTCGAAGCGTATGAGACACCAATACAAGTACATTTTAAATGTACAATTTCCAGAGAGTGTTAACAACTCCAAATCTATCCCTGTAGATCTTTATTCCTTGAATAAAGGTTGTTACTCCCCAGAATTCTACGGAGAATTTCTATGAAAGATATCTATGAAAGCCAAGCTTTCACCAATTGCTTTATGGGAATTTCATTGTCAGTGCCCTCCCACTAACCTCCTTATATACACAAGAATTATTTCGTTTTGAGTCAAATCATAAACCATTATGATTATTTCAAAACGTCAGTTCCAAGAACCTTATGCTTGTTTCAATCCAAACATGGATCGAATAACCCGCAAGCCTTGTTTGTCGGTTATACAAAATCGTCAGGATGTTGTAAGCATCCTCCAAAAGGTTTCCTTTTCAGGAAAGCGATTTTGATCTGCAACTGACACATTTCATAAATGAAATATGCAGTTATCATCAAGCATCTTCAAAATGGATTTACCATGGCAACAGGTAAAAGGTTTCGTCGTAATCAACACAATGTTGATAACTCTACCTTTTCTTTACAAGCCTAGCTTAGTACGTTGGTATGTTGCCTTTCATGTATGTCTTCCTGAAGACTTATAAAGTACCAATAGGCACAATGCCTTATGGTACATCAACTAGTATCCAAACTTGTTGATATACATGGAATCCATTTTGGATTCATGGCACTTTGCCATAACAGGGAGTTGATACTTGTATCACTACCTCATACGTAGTCAGTTGGTATACCTTAAAAGATTAACATCTTTATGAGGTGAGATCAGAAACCCATACCCTAGGTTGTTTTCTGACTCTCTCCGATCTACGCGGTTCTTGTGTATTCGAAGATTAATGGTATAAATTCATCATTGATGAATTATATGTGTTCCATTAAGGATCTTGTGCCTTGAACAGTATACTCCGATTTTCATCGAGTATCACTATCCTCCCACTGACCACTGCATTGGTATTCCTCTCAGGAAAAACCGCATGGTGAGCAACAATCACATTGTTCTTATGTGAGATTTATAAGTACTATACTTATGGTTTCCCTAGGATAACCTATATTGGCACTTATCCAATTTGGGTCCTTAGTTGGTATCATCCAAACATATGCCTAGCATCCCAAATGGTCAGGAATGAGAAACCCGGTTTCTTTCCCGTTCATATCTAATATGTAATATGTCAAACATATTATTATGGAACCTTATTCTAAATAAGTTATTACACTATTTATCTGTATATTGATGGAATGGTTGAAATTTTGCTCAGAGCGACTCATGATTAGCCTTATCATGTCTAACATGATTCGGTTAATCCGTTCGGACACACCGTCACTTTGACGTGTTCTGGGAGGAGTCCTCATTTGCAAGAATACTATACTTTTTCAAGTATATAAGAAACTTATTGCTTAAGTATTTTCCATTACGGTCTTACCGTGACGGTATAATACTATAGCCGATCTGTTTGTCTATTTCGTGTCGAAACTCTAAAAGTTTCCGATTTGTGTTCTTCAAAAGAAACACACAACCATAATGCGATTCCACATCCGTATAGGTCACGAAATATTCATATCTACATCTAGCCTAGCTAGACATGGGCCCACTTACTTCACCATGAATAGGGCTAACAGATCGGTGGCACTTACACTATTACCAAGTAAACAGTGTTTTAGGTGTTGGATAATATGACCCATAGCGTCACTATTTGCACAGATCATTGTATTGCTGTAGCAAAATTAACTATGTAACAAGGAAATTGCACTCTCATCATTTGTGATTAGATCACCTTAGATATATAAATGAAGAGAGGTCCCTATGATTAGTTCCTGGATTGAGATGATATGAGACAGTATCAGTCCACGAAGGATTAATCATTAAATATCCCTAGCCGTAGTATTATCGAGACAGGACATCGATAATGCGAAATAGGCTAGTATTGCACTTGTGCGCGTTGTGAGGGCACAACGGCATAGTTCTCATATATATAAGTATTGGATACTTGTGCAAGTGCGATAGGAGTGTTGGAGTTTAATCAAGTCCACAAGATCACAAACATGCATAAAAACAATTCATATGAACACATCAAAGGAGGTGGCGGAATCAACTCACATTGAATTCGGTTTTGATGGATGAAGAACAAGATGCGTTTTTAAGCTCCCTCCAAGCTCGGCAATGGCTTCTTCTTGCAATGGGCTGTGCGATTTTGCTCCTCCTTGAACCTCCAAGAATCGGCCATGCATGAACTCCATTAAAGCTCCAAGCTTTGAGATTCCATGCTCACAAATTCGTTTCCCTATCACCTTTGTATCACTCCTAGAGTGTGCTAGCACTAAGTCTTCTTCAATTTGCTTCTCAAAATTCGGTGGAACCAGAAATTTTCAAGCAAAAACGGCAGTGAAGCCGAGAGAGAAGAAGGGAAAAAAAAATAGGGAAAAATGAGAGGGAGATGAAGAAACCGTGTACTGTGCATGTGAGAGAGAGAAAAAAGATTTTTAATATATATAATTTTTATTTCATTTACCAAGTAAAATAAATAAAAATATATATAATCTTATCTTTTTAATTCAAAAGTCAAAAGTTAAAACAATAAAGCTTTTCCATCATTTCAACTTTTAACTTTAAGTCACATCACATCTATTCACTTTAATAAAGTGACATATTGTCAAGTCACATCACTCAAAGTGATAATTAATTTGACGATTGACGCGACTAGCGATTTGACGCTTGATGTGACTCGCGTGCCGCGCTCGAATTCGAAATGCGAATGCGCTCGCAATCACTCTCGGGCTCGGGTTCGCTAATTCCAAATTAACGAATTTTCCGTCGCGTCGTAATTAAGTGATTACGCCTAGCGAATTCACTATTCACGTCGCTAACGAATTAATTCTAAATTAATTCGTTCGCCCGAATTAAAATCTAATTTTAATTCCGCGTCGAAATCCAATTTCTATTAATATATCGAATATATTAATTTTATCGATTAATTCCAAATTAATCGTCTCTCTCTTTAATTAATATTTTATCCCAGATAAAATATCTCCACAATTAATCCCAGATTAATTTTCTCTCTCATCGAATTAATCCCAGATTAATTCTATCTCTCTCTTCTAATTAATCCCAGATTAATCAAAGTGCGAGTAATACGTCATCGGTGAATCTTTAGGAAGCGACCCATGAGATCTCCGGATATGTTGGCAGTAAATACGATCGTCGGACTGTCCGAACACGTAAGTACCTTGTACTACGTTTATATCGATTTACAAGACAAGGTTGGCTTCTAGCAAAGCGCCATGCCTACCCAATTCTCCAGAAATATTCTTACAGGAATATAGATATGTATCAAGCGTAGAATACCGTAGTATTGTGTATATCGGCCCAGTATCGGATAATCACGTGCTAGGGCTGGGGCTGGATAAGTGTCTGCCCCGTCCGAAACACATGTCGGATGTTTGGTAACATAGTCTCTATAATCGGATATACATGACCTGGTCACAATATCCCGATTGGTTGCGCAACACTCAAGAGCACTAGTACCATATCCTGCGTGACATCTACTCCAATATGACTGAAGTGACACTTCCGTCTCGACATCACACCCAATACACTACGACTCCCTGATAAACCCAGAAGCGGTGTACCCAGAACCGGTTAAAGCCCTGTACCACCAAGACCAGAGTTTACCGATTATCGCAAGTATTAGCGATGCAAGTCTCAGGTTAAGACTATACACACCTACCTCGATTCGGCCTCCCATAGACACATAGTCATAATACCAATGGGATTCCGAGGGGTCTATCCAGAGCGAAGCTGTTTCCCGTACCATCGGTGAAACACGACCTCCTATTGCACTTGCATAAGTATCCAATACTTATATATATGAGAACTATGCCGTTGTGCCCTCACAACGCGCACAAGTGCAATACTAGCCTATTCCGCATTATCGATGTCCAGTCTCGATAATACTTCGGCTAGGGATATTTAATGATTAATCCTTCGGGGATTGATACTGTCTCATATCATCTCATCCAGGAACTAATCATATGGACCTCTCTTCATTTATACATCTATGGTGATCTAATCACAAATGATGAGAGTGCAATTTCCTTGTCACATAGTTAATTTGTACAGCAACACTGTGATCTGTACAAATAGTGACGCTATGGGTCATATTATCCAACAAGGAGGTCGTGTTTCACTGATGGTACGGGAAACAGCTTCGCTCTGGATAGACCCTTCGGAATCCTATTGGTATTATGACTATGTGTCTATGGGAGGCCGAAATCAAGGTAGGTGTGTATAGTCTTAACCTGAGACTTACATCGCTAATGCTTACGACAATCGATATACTTTAGTTGAGGTCGTCTAGGACTCTAACCGGTTCTGTGTACGCCAATGCCGGGTATATTGAGAATCGTAGTGTATTGGATGTGATGTCAAGACGGAAGTGTCACTCCAGTCATAATGGAGATGATGTCACGCAGGATACGGTATTAGTGCTCTTAAGTGATGCGCGTCCAATCGTGATATTATGACCAGGTCATGAATATCCGATTATAGAGACTAGTTACCAAACATCCGATATGTGTTTCGGACGGGGCAGACACTTATCCAGCCCCAGCCCTAGCACGTGACTATCCGATACTGGACCGATATGCACAATACAATTGTATACTACGCTTGATACAGATCTAGATATTCTTTAATGAATATATGTCCGGAGAACTTGGGAAGACTTGGTGCTTTGCTAGGAGTCGACCTTGTCTCGTAAATCGGTAGAACGTAGTACTTGGTACGTACGTGATTCGGATACTCCGACGACCGTATTTACTGCCAACTTATCCGGGGATCTCATGGGTCGCTTCCCGATAATCCACCGATGACGCACAACTCGCACTCTTGAATAATCTGGGATTATACAGAAGAGAGAGAAAATTAATCTAGGATTAATAACGGAGATATTTTATCCGGGATAAAATGTCGTCTAAAGAGAGAGAACGATTAATTCGGAATTAATCGATGTATTAATATATTCGATATATTAAACGAAATTAGTTTTCGACGCGGAATTAAAATTAGATTTTAATTCGGGCAAACGAGTTAATTTAGAATTAATTCGTTAGCGACGTAAATAATAATTTCGGTAGCCGCAATTATTCGATTGAATTAACGTCGCGACGTAAGCTCGGTATTTCGGAAATATCGAACCCGAACGCGTGAGTGCACGTGGGCCCACTTTCATTTGGAAACGTGTGGGGCCCCATGACACATGTCATTTAATGCTTTGCATGTAGATTGTGTACATAGCACTCAATGTCATTGCATGGAGTTTGAGTGTTTGACACTCTAAGCCATTGCATGTTATGTGTCATAATTTTATTATTAATTTAATGAAAATTATGGCATAAATATAAATTTATTTTGGTAAATCATTTTAATAACTTAATACACAATTTTATCTCTCTCAAATTCTCTCTTCCTCTCACGGCAATGGTGGCCATTCTTCACTGGTTTTGAACCAGTTTGGGCGTGAATAAGGGAAGCAAGAGTGGTTTCTCATGGTGAGAAATCAAGTGCTAGCACACTTTCAAGTCTTGCGAAGGTGGTAGGGAGGATCGACCATGAGGCGGGACTCATCCGATGGAGTTTGGAGCTTCGTTTTGAGACCCGAAACTGCCAAGACAGTGAGCATGGACTGGTTGCAGTAAGCTTACCAAGGCAGTGCGTTTTTGGGCATGATTTGTCTTCAAATCGACATAACCGATCAATGTAAGTATTCCGCTATCTTCATTGGTGTATTCATGCATTATTTCATGTCTTGATTTGATCTTGGGACCTTAGAATAAACCAACATTAGGTACTTTACCTAACAAACTAGATTCGTAGACTTTATTTGAATAGTCAAATCAGTCCTGGTACCTACTCTTCAAAAGTGTGGATATACGAGTCTTGTATAATTGTGTCCCAGACAACAATGCCACAAATAAGTCTCTATTGATCAAATCAATTTGAGCTATTTATTTGTCATTTTATATGTTGAGATTTTAATTATATTCAAAATATAAATTCTGTTATTCACATCTAATGTTTATCTCAGTATCATCTTATATAATGAAACACTTAGTGTTCCATAATATAAAGGTTTATCTGTAACGGATTAAACACTGATATAGAGATAATGTCTCTAGTCAAACTAGTTACATTATAACAGTTCCTAATTTAAGTACACACCCAAATGGTAGTTCCTAAACTTAGGTATCTACGGTCGAAACAGCGACTTTCGTCCCGTTTCCGATTCGCAGAGAAATCTCGGCTTGAAGTCAGTATCCAGCTCATAGCGGATTCTGAACATCAATACATATATTTTATGTACCACACTAAGTATTTAAAATCCAATTTCAATACTAGTAGTGAACATAACTTTGACAAATATTTTTAAAGTTAGAGCCTCGCCCTTTCTTTAATTCCTTCGTGTCTGCCATATCCAAATGGTAGTCACTTTGGTATATGTCAATTATCTTTTCAATATTTTAGGAACCTTAGGCCAAGCCTTGGGTTTTTAGAATATCCAAACGATGTGCACCTCGTGCTACATGCCCAAAGTTATTTTATCAAATAAAGTAACCTATTATTTATTCCCAATTTGAAAATTAAATCATTTAAAATATTTTAATCCCAGATTATATTTTAAATATCCAACTTTTCAATTTTATCTTGATTACAATAGTCCAACTATTTAATGAACGATAAGTGGTACTATATATATTATAATGATTATAATAGTCCAACTATATAATCAAATATAATCCAAATTAATTAACCTCAATTACATTGATTACTATAATCCAATTATAAAATCAACTGTAAACTGAAATTAATTAATTCAAATATATTGATTAATATAATCCAATTTATATAATCAAGTATAATACAGTCCAACTGTTTATTAAAACAACAATTTAAATATTAGTCCAACTAACATTTAATATTACGACGAAATAATTTGAATTAGCGCGTATGGCGAGTAATTGAACGAATATTGCAAATTCAATTCTTGCCTCCCACTATTTTTCAGCGAGCCTCTAACCCTCTATCGAGTACTCGGGAAACCGTGTTTCCTAGTGGGCTAGGATCCCGTTAAATATCACACAATCTTGACTTTGGCCAAAAAATTGTATGATAATTAACTAGGTAGATCTCTAAGATCAACTGGATCCAATCTAATTCCTAGATCCAGTAGGTGGACATCCAAGTCCTAAACATATATCATATATATGCCTATATATCGAATATATACCCTAACCTTTTTCCTCTGAATCAAATAGGCCTTGGCTTTGGCACAACAAACCTAGTGATCCCAGTCAAGCGCGTACCCATTGACCATGGAAGCTTCGTAATCAATGTCGATGGACAAGAAGTGGTCTTGACTTTGGCCAACAAACCACAACTTGGACATGAAACTAATATGGAACAAAGCCTCGTGATTCAAACACATCTTCGACGGACAAGGGCTTGACTTTGGCCAACAACCCCTGCCAATCTCGGATCTTGAGTAAGAATCACTCAATGGAAGGAAAAGGCGCATGATATTTAATGAGGGTTTTTCGCGTGCAAATTGGCTACCAATTTAATTATCTTTGTTAAGGTCTCATCATCATACACCCTTAAACATGCATTCTAAATACATAATAAAGCGCATATGATAAAATAATAAGGATATGTGGATGGATATTTTACACATTGATCCTAGATCAAATCTCTCTCTTTCTCTCTCCAGGCTAGCAATTGTATTCTTCTACCCGTTACACTACACTTCTAAAGAAACCTCATTTACATTGAGGGGAATAGGTGAGAAGAGAATACAAAGAATAGGAGGTGATAAGGCTGGACACGCAGGTCCAATTAATAAATCAAATTTATTACAATTTCCAAAATCGCCCCACCCGACTAATATCCATCCGATATACATTATTCAAACATCACAACCATGTATTCATACAAGCATGTTATCAATCAATCTAATCAAATTAATTAATCTGATAATTAGTGATCATCCAATGTTCAAACAACGATTTGATTTTGTTCGAGTCAAACTCGTATTGCGAACACGTACTCAAAGTACGATTTCTCAAATAAAATTAAATTACATGATTAAATCCAATTTAATACGTATTTAATTCTAGTTCATTATTTAATTCCAAATTGAAATATTACACTTTATAAAATAAACCTTTACGACTTAAATTCCAAATTTAATCGTTACGGGTCTCAAAGCCCGATTAATATCCAATATTAATTTAATTAAAGTCCAATGGGCTTTTAATTAATTTCTTGAGGCGTGGACTTTTGGTCAACTCGGGTCAAACCGAATAACCAAAATCCAATCCGGGAGTTACCCCATAAGCCCATAAATTAATTTAGGCCCATTAGGCCCAATTAAACGTTAAAGGTTCATTAGTCGCATTTGGGCCTTTTGGAAGCGGTTTTGGGCCTAATTGGATCCAACCCATTTTGGCCTAAACCAACTTTGTACAACAAAGTCCAATAAACCCAATAACAACTTTAAAAGCCCAAATCCAATTTAAGGCCCAATAATTTAATTCAAAAAATTCCAAATTTTCCAATTAAATTACCTAAAGTGTATAGCATTATTAATTACCCAAATCAAAGTTTCCAAAACACTAATTTGTCCAATTAATCATGCTTAACATCAATGAATCATGTCCAACATAATTTGATCAAAATCAAACCCAATTTCATGCTTCAAGTGTCTCGGCCAAAGAGGGAAATTATGCCCAAATCAAATTCAATCCAATTGAACCAAATTAAACATAAATTAAACATCCCCAAATGATTTGCAAGTCATCCAATGAACAAAAAATCAAAAATCCAAGACAATATTAGGGTTCATATTTTCGGCCATCACAAGCAAATTGGGGAAAATTGTTCCAAACATTTTTTCATCAAATTGATCTAATCAATCATCAATTAAACAACATTTAATCATTCTAATTCATCCAATTTCATTAAACATGCTCAAAATCAAGTTTACCCAAATTAAAGTTTTGGCCAACAATAAGCAAATTGGGGAAAATCAATCCAATTAATTTTTCTTCAAATTGATTACATATAACTCTAAGTTATTCATATACAAACATTCTTAAACAAACAATTTGTCAAAATCATGCTTAAATAAAAAAGCCCCAAATTTTGCTAAGAACCCTAAATTCGTTTTATGCACAAATGGCTCAAGATACCATTGTTGAGTTTCAATAAAGTCCCAAGGATCATAAATCATGCATAAACGAGTTGAATACATATCAAAGGAGGTGCGGAATAACTCACATTGATCGGTAGAGATGCAACAAAGATGGAGTGCGAACTGCTCTCCCTTGCTCGGCAGTGAGCTGCGCGTGTGAGGGGCTGCACGGTGGTGACTGGTTCGGCTTCTCCAAGGTTCGGCCATGGGAGACACCATTGAAGCTCCAAGCTTCAAGCTTCCAAGCTCACAAACTCACTTCCCTATCACCCTTGTATTCCTCCATGAGTGTGCTAGCACATAGATCTTGCAACAAGATCATTTCTTCTCCTTTATTGATCGGTCAAACCAGAAAAATTGAGGAGAAGAATCGGTCAAGACCGAGAGAAGAAGATGAAGAAGTTTTGGCTCCAAAATGAGCAAAAACGTGTACAGATGAGAAAGAGAGGAGGGAAAAGAAAAAGTAATAGGTTTTATTGATTTATTTTCCAAAAATAAATAAAACATATATACCAAACTCTTTTTCCAAAAGCAAAGCATTAAATGCTTGTCAATCAACACAAATCAACTCACATCAATCACTCAAATGTCACATCACTCAAAGTGACATGTGATTTGACGCTTGATGTGATTTGCGATTTGACGTTTGATTTGACTTGCGTGCCGCACTCGAATTCGAAATGCGAATGCGCTCGCAAACAATCCCGGGCTCGGGTTCGCTAATTCCAAATTAACGAATTTTCCGTTGCGTCGTAATTAAATGATTACGCCTAGCGAATTCACTATTCACGTCGCTAAAGAATTAATTCTAAATTAATTCGTTCGCCCGAATTAAAATCTAATTTCAATTCCGCGTCGAAATCTAATTTCGTTATAATATATTGAATATATTAATTTATCGATTAATTCCAAATTAATCGTTCTCTCTCTTTAACGATATTTTATCCGAGATAAAATATCTCCGTAATTAATCCCAGATTAATTTTCTCTCTCATCGAATTAATCCCAGATTAATTAAAGTGCGAGTCATACGTCATCGGTGAATCTTCAGGAACCGACCCATGAGATCTCCGGATATGTTGGCAGTAAATACGGTCGTCGGACTATCCGAACACGTAAGTATCGTGTACTACGTTATACCGATTTACAAGACCAGGTTGGCTTCTAGCAAAGCGCCATGCCTACCCAATTCTCCAGAAATATTCTTACAGGAATATATAGATCTGTATCAGGCGTAGTATACAAATTGTATTGTGTATATAGGCCCAGTATCGGATAGTCACGTGCTAGGGCTGGGGCTGGATAAGTGTCTGCCCCGTCCGAAGCATATGTCGGATGTCTGGTAACATAGTCTCTATAATCGGATATGCATGACCTAGTCATAATATCCCGATGGTTGCGCACACTTAAGAGCACTAATACCGTATCCTGCGTGACATCATCTCCACTATGACTGAAGTGATACTTCCGCCTTGACATCACACCCAATACACTACGACTCTCTGATAAACCCATAAGTGGTGTACGCAGAACTGGTTAAAGCCCTGTACCACCAAGACCAAAGTCTACCGATTGTCGCAAGTATTAGCGATGTAAGTCTCAGGTTAAGACCATACACACCTACCTTGATTTCGGCCTCCCATAGACACATAGTCATAATACCAATGGGATTCCGAGGGGTCTATCCAGAGCGAAGCTGTTTCCCGTACCATCGGTGAAACACAACCTCCTATCGCACTTGCATAAGTATCCAATACTTATATATATGAGAACTATGCCGTTGTGCCCTCACAACGCACACAAGTGCAATACTAGCCTATTCCGCATTATCGATGTCCAGTCTCGATAATACTCCGGCTAGGGATATTTAATGATTAATCTTTCGGGGATTGATAATGTCTCATATCATTCTCAATCCAGGAACTAATCATAGGGACCTCTATTCATTTATATATCTAGGGTGATCCAATCACAAATGATGAGAGTGCAATTTCCTTGTCACATAGTTAATTTGCTACAATAACACAATGATCTGTGCAAATAGTGACGCTATGGGTCATTTTGTCCAACAACATGCCCTAGTCATAATATCCCTATAGCTGCGCAGCATTTAAGAGAACCAGTCCTGTATCCTACGTGACCATCATCTCCATATGACTGGAGTGACACTTCCTTATTGACATCACACCCAACACACTACGATTCTCGATATACCCAGAATCGGCGTACACAGATACCGGTTAAAGCCCTGGACGACCTCAACCAAAGTATATTGATTGTCGTATGTATTAGCGGTGCAAGTCTCAGGTTAAGACCAAATACACCTACCCTGATTTCGGACTTCCATAGACACATAGTCATACTACCAATGGAATTATGAGGGGGTCTTATCCAGAGCGAAGTTGTTTCCCGTACCATCGGTAATACACAACCTCCTATTACACTTGCATGAGTATTATATACCCAAATATATGAGAAATATGCCGTTGTGCCCTCACAACGCGCACAAGTGTAATACTAGTCTTTTACATATTTATCGATGTCCAATCTCGATAATACTCTGACTATGGATATTTAATGATTTATCCTTCGTGGACTGATACTGTCTTATATCATTCTCCGTCCAGGAACAAATCACAAGGACCTCTCATCTTTTATATATCTAGGTGATCTAATCACAAATGATAAGAGTGCAATCTCCTTTGTCACATAGTTAATTTGTACAAAAACACCATGATCTGTACAAATAGTGACGCTATGGGTAATAATTGTCCAACAGTAATTAGTTAGCTTAACCAAAGAAACTGATATATAATAAGATCAGATTTACCAAAATCCTCACCACCCAGTGATTCTAATAAGGAAGTTATGTTGATAAAACCTATGTCATACCTACCTTATATAAGTAATAGACTGTACAAGGACACAAAGTTTTAGAACAAGGAAGTCGACACCCATTGAGATATAGACTTCTGCCTACCCTATATCAGCACTAAATAATAATAATCGTAAAGAATTTCAATGAGAATTTATCCAAAGTAAGAAATAGAAAGCACTAAATGATAGACCACCCAGATGAGAACTAATGAGGTTTTAAGAGATAGAAAGAAAGAACCTGATTCAAGTCAAGAGGAGAAAGATCACCGAACTAGTGAGAATTTATAGATCCAACCAACATTGATAGAAATTTGTGAAAGAATAAAAGGACAGACTCATGAAATAGGAGGTACTCCAGAGTTAACAAAAGTATCCTTACGAACACCCTAAGCTAAATGACATAGTTGTAGCCTATGGTAAGAATAGAGCATAGAAGTTTTAGGAAGAAGCCAGAAAAATGGACCAGTACTATCCTCAGCACCTCAGTCTAGAACCAAGAAAAAAGGTGAGAGGGTATTAAGAGGAGGCCAAAAGTAACAAAGAAATCAATACATATAGTGACAGAGATAACATAACTTGAAGGCAGAAACATAAAGCGGAGACGTCATAATAGGTAATGAAAGTTAAGGAATCCTAAAACATGATATAATTGAAGAGGTTTCCAATGGAACGAATAGTATATTTTTCCCTTTCAGTAGCCAAACTCTAAGTAAACTTATGAACACCTAACTAGACTGTCACCAAGATTATGAAAATAATAAAAAATGTGAGTTCACAGATCCTTATGGAATGCATGTACACACCTCTCTACTTAAAACCCAATAAGGAAAATGACCAGTAAATAAACATATTTTACAGAGTAGATAAATTATGAGATAGCTAGATCATCGAGCCAATGAGTGCAACGGGACATAGATAAGAATCATAAGAAGGCAATGTTTTTATATGAGATAGAATAGTTTAAAAACACATAAAATAAAGCTAAATCTAGAAATCATCATTGAATTGAGAACCTTAAGGAGATAAAGACTCAGAAGAGTAAGAAACCAAAGAGCACAATTCTTAGGATTGTAGCATATGTAACTTTATAACGAGTCTCATTATATTGTAATGAAAGAACTAACAAAAGAATGGCACTTGAACCAAAGGATTTAATAGAGGTATCCTAAGCAATCAAAGTTGATGGAGTTTCAGGGAGTAGAGACAAAAGATTTTTAATGAACTGAGATGAGAAGAAAATCTAAGTAGCGGAGTAAAATTAAGTATAGTAGGACTCTGAGAGTAAGTAATGATCGCAGACGTCAATCAACATAGATTAGTAAAAGGAAGTACAAAATTAGCACAATGGAGTTTTTAGAGAGCATGACTCTATAGGAGGTCCACAATAACAAGTAGTACGATCGATAGTCGGAAGGAGGATCAATGGTGTATTGAGAGGGAAACTCAGGTAGTATCTAACAGAAATCTTAGTAGAGAGTCGATGCCAAATACATAAACACGAAAAATTACAAAGCTTATAGATAAACGGCAAGTACAACCATAACATAGATAGTTATTGAGATTATCGCTGTCAGTAACACGTTCAGAAACCATCAACACCCTCCCAACCCTAATTAAATAACAACAACAAAGATAGACCTCAGTTTTACTTTAAAGATATCCCAGAAGAATTGAATACAAGTAAAGTAGGCCAAATTATAAAAATCTTCAGACTTAATGCAAAAACAGAGAAAATGAGAAAATGGTGCTAAGTAAAAAGGTTTAGAAGAAAAACAGTCTATATGAGATGATTAAGAAAGAAAATAATAGTCAAGCAATAGGCGGAATGCAAAGATCCAACGATAGACATAACAAGAGAATTATAATGATTAATGCCCCTCAAGTGAAAGATAGATACAGAGGAATCAGCAATTCCCGAATAGTTCGGAACAAGAAAGAAGACCAGAATGACATCAATTAAAGGTAGAGGTAAAACGGTGGGATATGAAGATAAAAAGTAGATACTAGACAAACAATGACAGAGGTGTGTAATGATTAGACAAAATTTTCAATGGTGCTATGGAAAAATAAGCTTTTCACAATTTGAATAAGACTCGATTTTATCGTATAATTAAAGGGAGAAAGTTGGATGATAGTGACCCTATGTTCTTTTCGCAATGAACTATTGAGGATAATATATATGATTGTTGGACAATTATGACCCATAGCATCACTATTTGTACAGCTCATGGTGTTTGTTGTAAAATTAACTCTGTGACAATGGAAATTACTCTTTTAACATTTGTGATAAGATCACCAAGATATATAAATGATGAAAGGTCCATATGATTAGTTCCAGATTGAGATGATATGAGACAATATCAATCCATAAAGGTTTAATCATTAAATATCCATAGTCAGAGTATTATCGAGATTGGACATCGATAATGCGTAAAAGACTTGTATTACACTTGTGCGCGTTGTGAGGGCATAACGACATAGTTCTCATATATTTGGGTATAGGATACTCATGCAAGTGTAATATGAGGTTGTGTTTACCGATGGTATGGAAAATAGCTTCGCTCTGGATAGACCCCTCGAAATTCCATTGGTAGTATGACTGTGTGTCTATGGAAGTCGAATCAGGGTGGTGTATTTGGTCTTAACCTGAGACTTGCACACGCTAGACTTGTGACAATCAATTACTTTGGTTTTGGTCGTCCAGGGCTTTAACAGGTTCTGTGTACGCCTCTTCTGGATTATTGAGAATCGTAGTTTATTAGGTGTGATGTCGAGATGGAAGTATCACTCCATTCATAGTGGAGATGATGATACGTAGGATATGAGACTGGTTCTCTTATTACTACAGTCATCGGGATAATATGACTAGGTCATGTATCCGATATAGAGAGTAGTTACCAGAGATCTGATTTGTGCTTCGTACGGGGCAGACACAATTCCAGCCTCCAGCCCCAGGCCTTGCACGTGACATCCGATGCTAGATCGAAAGACGCAATACTACGTATACTACGCCTGATATAGATCACATATTCCTGTAAGGATATTTCTGGAGATTGGGTAGGCGTGGCGCTTTGCTTCAAGCCAACCTTGTCTTGTAAATCAGTATAAACATAGTACTAGGTACTTACGTGTTCGGATAGTCCGACAACCGGATTTACTGCCAACATATCCGAGGATCTCATGGGTCACTTCCCGAAGATTCACCGATGACGTATGACTCGCACTTTATTAATCTGGGATTAATTAGATGAGAGAGAAAATTAATCTGGGATTAATTGCGGAGATATATTATCTGGGATAAAGTATTTATAAAAGAGAGAAAACGATTAATTTGGAATTAATCGATAAAATAATATATTCGATATATTATACGAAATTGGATTTCGACGTAGAATTAAAATTAGATTTTAATTCGGGCGAACGAGTTAATTTAGAATTAATTCGTTAGCGACATGAATAGTAATTTTGCTAGGCATAATTATTTAATTACGTCGCAACGAAAAATTTGTTAATTTGGAATTAGCGAACCCGAGCCCCGGAGTTTTTGCGGGCGCACTCACATTGTGAATTAAAGTGCGGCCCACAAGTCACATCTAGCGTCAAATCAATAGTCATTCAAGTGATGGATGTCTTGTCACTTTGAGTGATTGACAACCAGTTACTATTCATTGAGTGATGTGAATAGTTGATAGAGGTGGTTGTGGCTTTAATGCTTTGACTTTTGGAAAGTGGATTTGTGTATTAGATTTTTGAAATCTAAAACCAACAAACACAACGCATTTCTCTCTTCTCTCTCACTCTCTCACTCTCACGGCCAAGGGCCAAATCTCTCTCAATTTTCTTGCCAAAATGCCGAGAGCAATAAGGAAGAAAATGTGATGATTTTGTTGCAAAATCAAGAGTACTAGCACACATTCGGGGTCTTACAAAGGTGATAGGGAACGATACTTGTGAGCTTGGAATCACCACTTGGAGATTGGAGCATCAATGGAGGACCATGGCCGAATCTTGGAGGACATAAACCAGTGAAGACCGTGAGCTTCAAAGGGCATAAAATTTTATTTTTGTGTTCGTCGCATCGCTCAACCGATCATTGTAAGCATTCTACAACTTCTTTGATGTATTCACATGATGTTTCTATGCTTAAAATGATCCTTGAGACCTTAGAGAAACCCAACAATGGTATCAGAGCCATTTGAGCATGAAACTTGAAATTAGGGTTAAAATTGGGTAAATTGAATTTGAGTATGATTTGATAAAATTCTTTGATTGAGTATGCTTGAATGATGTTTAATTGAAATTGGATATGATCAATTTCAAGAAAATTTGATTGGATCAAATTTTCCCCAAAATGTGAGGCTTGGCCGAATGCATGATGCCCTAATAAGTCATGGTATTTTTTGTTTTTTGATCATTGGATGAGTTGGAAAACATTGGGTAATGTTGATTTAAGATTCAATTGGATTGGATTTACAATTGGACATAAAAACCCCTAAAATACCGAGACTACATGCATGGAAAATGATTGATTTTTGATTCAATTGTGTTGGACATGAATTGATGATGATAAGCATAATTAATTGTACAAATTTTTGTTTTGGAAATTTTAATTTGGGTAATTAATTATGGCATACACTTTAGTTACTTAAGTTATAAAATTTGGAATTTTGTAATTTAATTAATTGGTCTTATTTTGGAATTGGGCCTTAAAAGTTGCAATTGGGCTTTAATGGGCTTGGTTGTACCAAGTTAGGTTTAGGCTAAATTGGTTGGATCCAATTGGGCCCGAAACCGCATCCATAAAGTCCAATTATGACTTAAATGGACCTTTAATTTTAATTGGGCCTAATGGGCCTAAATTTGTTTCTTGGCAAATAAGGGTGATTCCTTAAATGGGCTTTGGTATTTGGGTTTCACCTATATTGACCAAAAGTCCATGCCTTAGAAATTAATTAAAAGCCCATTGGACTTTAAATTAAATTAACAATGGATGTTAATCGAGCTTTGAGACCCGTAATGATTAGATTTAGAATCTAAGTCGTAAAGGTTCATTAATAAAGTATGAATATTTAATTTGGAATTAAATGATGAATTAGTATTAAATGCAAATTGAATTGGATTTAATGTTGTAGTTTAATATAATTCAAGAATTCGTACTTTTAGTACTTATTCGCAAAACGAGTTGGACTCGCGCAAAATCAAATCGTTGTTTGAACATTGGATGGTCATTAATTATCAGATTAATTAATTGGATTAGATTGATTGGTAACATGCTTGTGTGAATACATGGATGCGATGTATGAATAATGTATATCAGATGGATATTAGATGGGTGATGGCAATTTTGGAAATTGTTATAATAAATTTAGAATTTATTAATTAGACCTGCGTGTCCAGCCTATTACCTTTTGACTCTGTGTATTTCTCTTCTCACTTATTCCCCTCAATGTAAATGAGGTTTCTTTAGAAGTGTTATGTAATCGGGTAGAAGTAATACTTGTGTTAGCGGGAGAGAGGAAATTGAGAGATTTGTTCTAGGAACAATGTGTTAAGTATCCATCCACATATCATTATTATATTTATTTATATGTGCCTTATTATGTATTGAGAATGCATGTTTAAGAGTGTATGATGATGAGACCTAACAAAGATAATTAATTGGTTGCCAATTGCACGCGAAAAACCCTCAACATCATATTAAGCGTTTTTCCTTCCATTGAGTGATTCTTACTCAAGATCCAAGACTGGCATTTGTTTTTTGGCCAAAGTCAAGGCCTTTGTCCGTCGAGGATGTGTTTGAATCATTAAGGCTTTGTCCCATATTGGTGTCTTGTCCAAGTTGTGATTTGTTGGCCAAAGTCAAGATCACTTCTTGTCCATCGACATTTATTACGAAGCTTTCCATGGTCAATGGGTTCCGCTTAACTGGGATAACTAAGTTTGTTGTGCCAAAGCCAAGTCTTAGTTGATTCAGAGGAAAAAAGTTAGGCAATATATTGGATATATTGGCATATATAGGATATAGGTTTTGGACTTGGATGTCCACCTACTGGATCTAGGAATTGGATGGGATCCAATTGATCTTAGAGATCTAACTAGTTAATTATCATACAATTTGTTGGCCAAAGTCAATATTGTGTGTTATTTAACGAGATTCTAACCCACTAGGAAACAAGGTTTCCCGAGTACTGAACAGAGGGTTAGAGGCTCGCCGAAAAATAGTGGGAGGTAAGTATTACATTTGCAATATTTGTTTAGTTACTTGCCACACGCGCTCATTTCAAATATTTCGTCAAATAAATTAATATATTAGTTGGACTAATATTTAATGTTGTTTTTAAATTGAACAGTTGGACTGTATTCAAACTATTTCATTTATAGTTGATTATATAATTGGATTATAGTAATCAATATATTTGAATTAACCATTTCAATTAATAATTGATTTTATAATTGGATTATAGTAATCAATATAATTGAATTTAATCAATTAAATTATAGTTGATTAGATAGATGGACTATAGTAATCATTATAATAAATTGTACCTAAAATCGTTGATTAAATAGTTGGTCTATTAGAATAAAGATAATTGAAAGATTAGTGTTTAAAACATAATCCTGGGAGAAAATGTATTTGAACGACTTTAATTTTCAATTTGGGAATAAAACTTCAGGATAGTCCTGAAAACTGAGAAGTTACTTTATTTGATAAAATAACATCTTAGGCCTAAGCCCGGAGTTAAGCAAATAATAGAACATGATATTTGGAATATTCATGTGATGATAACTTTAGTGCTTAATCCATTATGCTTGCCGCATAGACTCCTTAATTTCTTTGTCAGAACTAAGGATTAGATCCTTATAGTATGATATTGAAATTGAAGGATCTTCATAGATTTATTTTTAGATCTTAGAAGAATAAATTGCAATAGTAAACTCTTGGAGAGTTAATGGCTATTCTCAAGGAGACAAAGCCAAAGTTTGCATAAGGCGAAAACCGCAAGGCGCACCTTAATTCGATATTCTAGAAGGCCAAGGCTTAGCCAAAGGCTTCTCGAGTGTGAAAAGGGCAAAGGCAAAGTCATTATAATCTTCTAGCAAGACAAATGACATATCAAAAAATGTCTGCCTAAATTGTGGCAAACGGGATCACGGAAGCGTGACTGCCGTATGGACAAGGCATACATGAAGGAATTGAAGACGGTGCAAGGCTCCGACTTCAAATATGTTTGTCATAAACATGTTAACGACTAGTATTAAAATTGGATTTTAGATACTAAGTGTGGTATATAATTATGTACTGGTGTGTAGAATCTGCTGATAAGCAGGATACTGACTTCAGTTGAGATTAATCTGCGAATTGGAAATGGGACGAAAGTCGATGTTTTAACCGTAGATACCTAAGTTAACTAAACTACGCTTCAGGTGTGTACTTAAATTAGGAAACTGTTAGATGTTGGGATGTATGCCCTAGAGCTACATGTGATGTAAACGGCTTCATGTGTTTAGAAATAAAAGGATGCATTATTCATTTATCTAATTGTTTGTTCAATATCGACTATTGTATATCTTCATAAATACCTATAGATTACTTATGTACCTTTAGACTTGGTGTATGAACGTCATGCACCAGAGGATTTAAGACTGAAGTTAATAATCTTAAATAGTCCATAGAGAGCAAACAAACCGGGTACTTTATTTATGTTTTATCTATAGCTGCGGTCCATTCTATACTTGAATGACGATTTTAATCCGGATCGTCCATGTAGAGACATGAGAATGGAGGCACCTTATATGATGTGATCATATAGGACTGGGCCTAGATAGAAATGACATTATTATAATATCCGTTAAACAAAGAAAGTCATTTCGATCTACTTGATGGTCATATATGGATTTATCTTAATCCTGAGTATACTACGAACTCCTGCATAATGGGTTGTGTCTTTTGATTTACAAAGGTGAGGTTGGTGTTGCAATCCCAACCAATAACTACGTACTTTGGGGGCATAGTCTGTTATATAGCTGGGAACGTTTTACATAGACATGGAATTCACTCATTCTTACGAGAAGTAGATGAGTATCTCTCTTAAGGGTTGATTCGGTACTTGAACGGTTTGAGCGCTCAAGTTTTTCTGTTACGAAAAGAAAGATTAATATTCATAACAGTTTTGAATAAATCGTTCATTAGAGAATCAATGGTACTTAAGGTAAAAATAATTAGAAGGGTATAACGGACATTATGACCTGGCTCTAATTATGAGATATTCGTGAAGGATCAATTCGTATGCAATGACTATATCGGTGGACACCGACTTGGTTCGGCTTAATATTCATCTATGGCAACGAGAGTGCAACTTCGGTTTTTATTGGAATAACCCGAAGTTAATAATTCAGAATATTTAATTAAGAGCTTAATTAATATTTCGAGATTATTGGAGCTCAGAACCGTAGGTCCACTTGGTCCCCGTGCTAGCTAGATTTACTATAGCGGAGCTAATATAATTGGATGGTCCAATTATATACTCATAAAAGGAATAAATATTATTAATCTGATTAATAATAATTATATCACACATGAGACTTTAGATTAAAAGTTAATATAAAGTATTAATAATTATATATGATAATTATTAAATTACAATATTAAATTATATATGATATAATTTAATAAGGCTAAGAATTATTACCAAGTTAGGATTCCTTATTGGATAAGGAATAGGATTTGTTTGTTTGGGAAACAAAATCAAATCCTGATTAAAACCCCTCATTGGCCGAAATTCCTAGTCTTTTATTAGGAATAGGATTTGTTGTTTAAGAAACAAAAATTAAATCCTTATTACCCTACCATGGCCGAAAATTAAGAGTCCAAATAGGAGTAGGATTTGTTTATTTTTGGAAGCAAAAATCAAACAAGGAATCCCATACCCCTTGGCCGAATTCCATAGAGATTGGGAGATTAGTTGTTGATTGTTTTATGAAACAAATTAACCATAAGTATAAAAGATAAATTATGTTTTATTTTTAATACACAAGTCATTAGAAACCCTAGCCTCCATCTCCTTCTCCAAGCTCTCAAGAGTTGAGAATTTTTTTCGGTGTGTGTGATTATTCTCTAAACCGTTTAGAGATTAATTTGTGAGTGTACCCCACACTACCCTCTGTTAGTGTGGAGACATAGTTCGGAAGACCTCGTGATGTTGAAAAACATCCCCAAATACTTAACACAAGTCACGTCAACTAGCCCATGGAATCCCTACAATTTACGCATATACAAGTTCTCAGGGAGCTCCGTTTTGTTTGGTTTTCATTCGGGATTTTGGGAAACACTTTAGGATAATTTTAGGGCTGTGTTAGGATTGATTTTTGGAGAAAAATCAGATCTGAAATTGAGTATTTAGTGGCGCAAATTAGACCTAAAACTGGGTGCAGTTCGCGCCCATAACGTGTCACGCAAATCAGACCTGAAACTGGGTGCAGTTCACACCCATAACGTGTCCAAAACAGTTCGTTATTTCACTGTAGTTCAAGGGCTGTTTCGGGGCTATTCCGGAGCTGAGATTTTGTCCAAAACACCAGTGAATCCACTGGTGTGGTTCGACCAAGCAAAGGGAAGAGCAGAAAATTTTTTCAAGTTCGATCCGTGAGCCTAATCGCTTCCGCTACGCGAGGGAAAGCGTTTCCTACAATTGGCATCAAGAGCGAGGTTGAAAAGTGCTCTTAACCCTTCACTTTTTCATTTAAAGTTTATGTTTTAATATGTTTATATGAGTTATAAATATGATATGCATGTTTAGATGAGTGGGCACGTTGTGATATTCATGTGATGAATGGTTTTGTTATTTCATGTGATGAATGGATTTTGCATTGGTCGTAAATTTTTCTGGCTCTTATTTTTGTAGTTGGTTTTGGTTTTGGGATGTAAGGCCATAAGGCCATTGTTTATATTTTTTGTAATTTTAATTTTCGATGTAAATTTTCAATTCTTTGTAATTTGGAGCACCGAAGTCGCAAAGAGAGCCATTACCACTTTGGAGCGGGATTTGAAGGCCAAGGAATGCCTTGGTGAATCTTTTGTACTAATTAGATTAGTATAGAAAAAAATAAGAGCCCGGTCAATGCAAAATAATGTTTTATTATGTTATATGTATGTTTATTTCGAATTGTTTGAATAACATGTCATATAGCCTAGGGTGCCCACTCGTGCATTTTATTTGCCATAACATGTCATAGATGCATTATCATTATAGACATAAAATTATGATTTTATGTAATTTAAAATGTTTAAGTTAGAAAATGATATGCATTGAAATCATTAATTAGATTAATGGGAATAAGTGTCTAAAACTTGAATTCTAATATATTAGACTTAATTGGTGCATAATAAATTCCATTGGTATATAGGATGGAAACCCGGATATAAATTCCATAGCCGATTCCGTATGGACGGAAATATGGTCTGCACTCGGGATTCAATTCCACGTACCATTGAATTTTATAACGCACTAAGATTTATTAAAATGTTTAATTAAAATTTTGACCATTTAGAATTCCATGTTTTTAGACTTTTAAGTGCCTAGTATTTTAAGGGTTAAAATATTGTAGCTCACTTATACCACTCTAATTAAATTAGTTTAATAGAGTAAAACTGTTAGTAGAGACTAATAGAATATTAGTGACACAATTTTAATAGTTAAAATTGATTAGCTCACTTATGACAAACTAGTGTAAATAACAATTATGATTTAGCCGCCATAAGTTTATTCACACTAGTTAAAATAAAATATTAGATATTTTAGATAGAAACCTTATATTTAAAATAGTGAGTGGGAGAGGGATATACGACAGTACATCCCACGATCTCCGTTGTTAGTCCAAAAATGTGAGATTCAAAAGACGCCTCGAGACGGCTTTGTTTTCGTCCCCCTACGGATTGTGTCCATTTTGGGTCGATATCAAGTTTGGGTTCCGAAAGGATAGAGATTCTAGATGAATCTTGTGAACTAACCTACCATACAGCGGCACTTCACTCATTAAGTCAAAGAATCCCGAAACGGCGGGTTACATTCACAAATGAATAATTAACTGTTAATGAAATTCCTTGATCAAATAAAACAGTAGTTGTTTAATATAGGAATAAGAGTTATTCCCGCATATATTAAAACAACTGAGATTGTCTCAATCCATCATGCGAGTACTTGACCTACCCTACGGCGGCACTTCACTCGTTAAGTCAAAGAATCCCGAAACGGCGGGTTACACTCACAAAGGAATAATTAACTGTTAATGAAATTCCTTGATCAAATAAAACAGTAGTTGTTTAATATAGGAATAAGAGTTATTCCCGCATATATTAAAACAGCTGAGATTGTCTCAATCCATCATGCGAGTACTTGACCTACCCTACGGTGGCACTTGTTGGTTAATTCTAAGGTCCCAAGATCAAATCAATACATGAAATAATGTGTGAACACACCAACGGAGGTAGCGGAATACTCACATTGATCGGTTATGTCGATTTGGAGACGATTCAAGCCCAAAAACGCACTGCCTTGATCTCACCACTGCAACAGTCCACTGTCCTACAATAACAGAAAATTGAGTGAAGAAACGGAGCTCCGAGCTTCGTCCGATGGATCCCGGCTCATGGGTGAACCTCCCTACCACCTTCGCAAGACTCGTAGTGTGCTAGCACTTGCGGTTTTCACCATGAAAACCCAACCCTTGCTTCCCTTATTCACGCCCAAACTGGTTCAAAACCAGTGAGCAATTTGCGTGAGAGAGGAGAGAGTTTTTGAGAGTGATGAAATTGTGTATTTTGGTTAAAATGATTTACCAAAAATCAATTTATATTTATGCCATAATATTTATTAAATTAATAATAAATTTATGACACAAAACATGCAATGGCTTAGAGTGTCAAACACTCAAACTCCATGCAATGACATTGAGTGCAATGTACACAATCTACATGCAATGCATTAGAATGACATGTGTCATGTGGGCCCCACACGTTTCCAAATGAAAGTGGGCCCACGTGCACTCACGCGTTCGGGTTCGATATTTCCGAAATACCGAGCTTACGTCGCGACGTTAATTCAATCGAATTTAAATAAATAATTGCGCCTAGCGAAATTATTATTTACGTCGCTAACGAATTAATTCTAAATAACTCGTTTGCCCGAATTAAAATCTGATTTTAATTCTGCGTCGAAATCTAATTTCGTCTAATATATCGAATATATTAATACATCGATTAATCCGAATTAATCGTTCTCTCTCTTTAGACGACATTTTAACCCGGATAAAATATCTCCGTTATTAATCCTAGATTAATTTTCTCTCTCTTCTGTATAATCCCAGATTATTCAAGAGTGCGAGTTGTGCGTCATCAGTGGATTATCGGGAAGCGACCCATGAGATCCCCGGATAATCTGGCAGTAAATACGGTCGTCGGAGTATCCGAATCACGTAATCAATTTTCCCCAAAAATATCATGTTGGCCGAATGTTTATTGTATTTTGGATTCTTGGTATTTTGTTATTTTGATTCATTTGATGAGTTAGAATCGATTAGGTTGACGTTAATTTGAATCGAATTGGATTGGATTTCGAATTGGACAAAAACCCCCAAAATTCTATGTTGGCCGAATTGGATATGCCCTAATGTTGTCTTGGATTTTTTGATTTTGATAATTGGATGTATTGGAATCATTCGAGATATGTATTTAATGTCGATTGCGGATTAATTGGATTGAAACCGAATTGGACATGAAATCACTCCCTTGGCCGAGAGACTTAGAAGCATGTAATATGGGTTTGATTTTTCATTATGTGTGTTTGACATGTAATAATGAATTAAGTATGATTAATTGGACTAATTTAGTGTTTTGGAAATGTTGATTTAGTTGATTAATCATATAATGCACTTTTGGTAATAAATTGTGAAAATTGGATTTTTGGATTTAATTAATTGGGCCTAATTTTGGAAATTAGAATTTATTGTTGTAATTGGGCCTTTTGGGCTTGATTTATCAAGTTTGGTTTAGGCCAAGTGGATTGGATCCAATTGGGCCCAAAACCTTAACCATAAAGCCCAATTGCGGCTAATGAACCTTTAATGTTCAATTGGGCCTAATGGGCCAAGATTGATTTATGGGCTTATGGGGTAAATCCCGGATTGGACTTTGGTTATCGGTTTGACCCGAGTTGACCAAAAGTCCACGCCTTAAGAAATCAATCAAAAGCCCATTGGACTTTAATTGAATTGACGTTGGACGTTAATCGGTCTTTGAGACGCGTTACGATTAGATTTGGAATTTAAATCGTAAAAGGTTTATTAAATAAAAGTGTAATATTTAATTTGGAATTGAATAGTGAATTAGTATTAAATACATGTTAAATTAGATTTAATGATGTAGTTTAATTTAATTCATGAATTCGTACTTTAAGTACTTATTCGCAAAAACGAGTTTGACTCGAACAAAATCAAATCGTTGTTTGAACATTGGATGATCACTTAATTATCAGATTAATTAATTTGATTAGATTGATTGATAGCATGCTTATGTGTGTGAATACATGGTTGTGTTGAATGAATAATGTATATCGGATGGATATTAGTCGGGTGGGCAATTTTAGAAATTGTTGTAATAAATTCGATTTATTAAATTGGACCTGCGTGTCCAGCCTTATCACCTTCTTTCTCTTTGTATTCTCTTCTCACCTATTCCCCTCTATGTATATGAGGTTTCTTTAGAAGTGTAGTGTAACGGGTAGAAGTAGTACAAGTGCTAGCTTGAGTGAGAAAGGGAGAGATTTGATCTAGGATCAATGTGTTGAGTATCCATCCGCATATCATTATTATTTTATTTCATACTCGCTTTATTATGTATTTAGAATGCATGTTTAAGGGTGTATGATGATGAGACCTTAACAAAGATAATTAAATTGGTAGCCAATTTGCACGCGAAAAACCCTCAATTTATATTAAGCAAATATCCTTCCATTGAATGATTCTTGTTCAAGATCCGAAGTTGGCATTGGTTTGTTTTGGACCAAAGTCAAGACCTTTGTCAATCAAGGATGTACTTGAATCATGAGAGTTTTGTTGCATATCGGTGTCTTGTCCAAATCGTGATTTTTATTGACCAAAGTCAGATCACTTTTTGTCCAATGACATTGATTACGAAACTTTCCTCGTCAATGGGTCCCGCTTAACTGGAATCATTAGGTTTGTGTTTGGCCAAAGCCAAGGCCTAAATGATTCAGAGGATATAGGGTTAGGAAAATGTAATGGATACATTGACATTATACATATGTTTCGGACTTGGATGTCCACCTAACCGGATCTAGGAATTGGATGAGATCCAATTGATCTGAGAGATCTACCTAGTTAAATAGCATACAGCTTTATTGGCCAAAGTCAGGGTTGTGTGTTATTTAATAGGATCCTAGCCCACTAGGAAACACGGTTTCCCGAGTACTCCACAGAGGGTTAGAGGCTCGACGAAAAATAGTGGGAGGCAAGTATTGAATTTGCAACATTCGTTCAATTACTCGCTAAACACGCTCATTTTATTTTACTCGTCATATTAATAAAAGTATTAGTTGGACTAATATTTTATGTTGTTTTAAAAATATATATAGTTGGACTATATACAAACTCATTCAATATATAGTTGATTTTGTAATTGGATTATAGTAATCAATATAATTGAATTAAATGATAGTTGATTTTATAAAGGGATTATAGTAATCAATATTAAAATTATAGTTGATTAAATAATTGGGTTATTGTAATCATTATAATAAATAGTACCTTATTAAAATGATTAAATAGTTGGACTATTGAAATCAAAAAAGAATTGAAAAGTTGAATATTTAAAATATATAATCCTTGGATTAAATGTTTTAAATGATTTAATTTTCAATTGGAATTAATAATAGGTTAATTTATTTGATAAAATAACTTATTATGACTAAGCCCATTATTAAGCAAATAGTAGAGCATAAAGTCTTTGGAAGATTTATGTGATGATGACTTTAGTGCTTAATTAATATACTTATAATAAATCTATCTTTAGATTTAAAAGTATTTAAAATTGCAATTAATAATTCTTGGAGAATTAATTGACTATTCTAGTGGAGAAAAGTCAAAGTTTGCAATTGGGCATGTAGCACAAGGTGCACATCATTTCGATATTCTAAAACCCAAGTGGTTTGTGAAATATTGAAAAGGATAATTGACATATCCCAAAGTGACTACCATTTGGATATGGAAGACACGAAGGAATTAAAGAAAGGGCGAGGCTCTAACTTTAAAATATTTGTCAAAGTTATGTTCACTACTAGTATTAAAATTGGATTTTAAATACTTAGTGTGGTACATAATACATATATGTATTGACGTTCAGAATCCGCTGTGAGCTGGATACTGGCTTCAAGCCGAGATTTCTCTGCGAATTGGAAACGGGACGAAAGTCGCTGTTTCGACCGTAGATACCTAAGTTTAGGAACTACCTTTGGGTATGTACTTAAATTAGGAAATGTTATAATGTAACTAGTTTGACTAGAGACATTATCTCTATATCAGTGTTTAATCCATTGCGGATAAAACCTTTATATTCTAGAACACTAAAGTGTTTCATTATATAAAGATGATACTGAGATAAATACATTGGATGTAAATAACAGAATTTATATTTTGAATATAAAAAAATCTCAAACATATAAAATGACAAATAAATAGCTCAAATTGATTTGATCAATGGAGACTTATTTGTGGCATTGTTGTCTAGGACACAATTAAACAAGACTCGTATATCCACACTTTTTGAAGAGTGGGTACTAGGACTGATTTGACTATTCAAATAAGGTCTACGAATCTAGTTTATTAGGTTAAATACCTAAAATACTATTTACTTGGTAATAGTAAAAGGGCCACCGATCTGTTAGCCCTATTCATGGTGAATTAAGTGGGCCCATATCTAGCTAGGCTAGATGTGAACATGAATATTTCGTGACCTTAACGGATGTAGCATCACGTTGTGGTTATGTGTTTCTTTTGAAGAACACAGATCGGAAACTTTTGAAGTTTCGACACGAAGAAAACAAACAGATCGGCTATAGTGTTATTCCGCCACGGTAAGACCGAAATGGAAAATACTTAAGCAGTAAGTTTCATATATAAATGAAAGAGTACGGTGTTCTTTCATGTGAGGACTCCTCCCGAGACACGTCAGTTAGACGGTGTGTCTGAACTAAAACCGAATTTTGTTGGACATGATAAGGTTTATCACGAGTCGCTCTGAGCTACTATTTCCTTCTACAGGATATGTATTAACAGTGCAAAACTTATTTAGAATAAGGTTCCATATAAATCTGTTTGACAGATATCATATAGGATATGAACAGGGAAGAAACGGGGTTTCTCATTCCTGATAATTTGGGTATGCCAGGCATAGCGTTGGATGATACCAAACTAAGGACCCAAATTGGATAAGTGCCAATATAGGTTATCCTAAGGGAAACCTTAAGTATAGTACTTGTAAATCCCACATGAGAACAATGTAATTGTTGCTCACCATGCGGTTTTCCTGAGAGGAATACCGATATGCAGTGGTCAGTGGGAGGATAGTGATACTCGATGAAAATCGGAGTAATACTGTTCAAGGCACGAAGTCCTTAATGGAACACAAATAGTTCATCTATGATGAATCTATACCATTAATCTTCAAATACACAAGAACTTCGTAGATCGGATAGAGTCAGAAAACAACCTAGGGTATGGGTTTCTGATCTCACCTCATAAAGATGTCAATCTTATGGAAGTGTACCATCCGACTACGTTATGAGGAAGTGATACGAGGTATCGACTCCCTGTTATGGCAAAGTGCCATGAATCCGAAATGGATTCCATGTATAACAACTATTTTGGATACTAGTTGTTGTACTACAAGGCATTGTGCCTATGGTACATTTAACGTCTTCAAGGAAGACATACATGGAAGGCAACAAACCAACGTACAAAGCTAGGCTTTTGACGAAAAAGGTATCATTATCAACATTGTGTTAATAACGGTTCAACCTTTTACTTGTTGCCATGGTAAATCCATTTTGAAAATGCTTGTTGAAACTGTATATTTCATTTATGAAATTTGTCAGTTACAAATCAAAATCGCTTTCCTGAAAAGGAAACCTTTTGGAGGATGTTTACAACATCCTGACGATTTTGTATAACCGACAAACAAGGTTTGCGGGTTATTCGATCCATGTTTGGATCAATGCAAGCATAAGGTTCTTGGAACTGACGTTTTGAAATAATCATAATGGTTTATGATTTGACTCAAAACGAAATAATTCTTGTGTATATAAGGAGGTTAGTGGGAGATTGCACTGACAGTGAAATTCCCATAAAGCAATTGTGTGAAAGCTTGGCTTTCATAAATATTCTTTCATAGAAATTCTCCGTAGAATTCTGGGGAGTAACAACCTTTATTCAAGGAATAAAGATCTACTGGGATAGATTTGGAGTTGTTAACACTCTCTGGGAAATTGTACATTTAAAATGTACTTGATAGGGTGTCTCATACGCTTCGAGCATATGGAGTCACAATCAGGTAATCCAAGTGATAGTCACTGGATTGAAGATAAGAACATCTGTTAGTATCTGAGAGAACTAAAGATGCTGTCTTAAACTATGGAGAAGGAGAACTTGAAGTGACTGGGATCACCACTGCAAGTTTCCAAACAATTAAATACTGCGGTACTATAAAGTTTGAATAACGGGACAGTGAGCTGGAAATCTTCCAAGCAAGATAACTGTTGCCGAATAAACAACAAATGCGGATTATTGCTGCAGCTGAGGCAGCAATAGAAGCCTTGGATCAAAAATAAATCTAATTAGATTAGATATAGTTCTGTTAGCAGCTGAGCTAGGCGTCAGCACAAGCTAAGGAATTAAAGGTCTCATCGACGATCCAGATATATACTTCTATATCATCTGATTCGTTCGGATCATACATCGTGGCGATGTGATGATCGTATAAATCGCGTCAAACGATAATCAAACAAATCCGCTGACGAAAACCTTTCCTCAGCAATTTGAGCGAACCTTACATAGTTCGGGTGTAGGACACTCGAGTGACTGGCTATGTGCCAAGTGGGAGATTGTTGGATAATATGACCCATAGCGTCACTATTTGCACAGATCATTGTGTTGCTGTAGCAAATTAACTATGTAACAAGGAAATTGCACTCTCGTCATTTGTGATTAGATCACCATAGATATATAAATGAAGAGAGGTCCCTATGATTAGTTCCTGGATTGAGATGATATGAGACAGTATCAGTCCACGAAGGATTAATCATTAAATATCCCTAGCCGTAGTATTATCGAGACTGGACATCGATAATGCGGAATAGGCTAGTATTGCACTTGTGCGCGTTGTGAGGGCACAACGGCATAGTTCTCATATATATAAGTATGGATACTTGTGCAAGTGCGATAGGAGGTCGTGTTTCACCGATGGTACGGGAAACAGCTTCGCTCTGGATAGACCCTTCGGAATCCCATTGGTATTATGACTAGGTGTCTATGGGAGGCCGAAATCAAGGTAGGTGTATATAGTCTTAACCTGAGACTTACATCGCTAATACTTACGACAATCGGTAAACTTTGGTTTTGGTGGTGGGGGGGATCTTAACTGGTTCTGTGTTCACCTCTTCTGGGTTTATCAGAGAATCGTAGTGTATTGGATGTGATGTCAAGACGGAAGTGTCACTCCAGTCATAATGGAGATGATGTCACGCAGGATACGGTATTAGTGCTCTTAAGTGATGCGCATCCAATCGTGATATTATGACCAGGTCATGAATATCCGATTATAGAGACTAGTTACCAGACATCCGATATGTGTTTCGGACGGGGCAGACACTTATCCAGCCCCAGCCCTAGCACGTGACTATCCGATACTGGACCGATATGCACAATACATTAGTATACTACGCTTGATACAGATCTTAATATTCTTAAATGGATATGTCCGGAGAATTGGGAGACTTGGTGCTTTGCTAGGAGTCGACCTTGTCTCGTAAATCGGTAGAACGTAGTACTTGGTACGTACGTGATTCGGATACTCCGACGACCGTATTTACTGCCAGATATCCGGGGATCTCATGGGTCGCTTCCCGATAATCCACCGATGACGCACAACTCGCACTCTTGAATAATCTGGGATTATACAGAAGAGAGAGAAAATTAATCTAGGATTAATAACGGAGATATTTTATCCGGGATAAAATGTCGTCTAAAGAGAGAGAACGATTAATTCGGAATTAATCGATGTATTATATATCGATAATATTAGACGAAATTAGATTTCGACGCGGAATTAAAATCAGATTTTAATTCGGGCAAACGAGTTAATTTAGAATTAATTCGTTAGCGACGTAAATAATAATTTCGCTAGGCGCAATTATTTATTTAAATTCGATTGAATTAACGTCGCGACGTAAGCTCGGTATTTCGGAAATATCGAACCCGAACGCGTGAGTGCACGTGGGCCCACTTTCATTTGGAAACGTGTGGGGCCCACATGACACATGTCATTCTAATGCATTGCATGTAGATGTGTACATTGCACTCAATGTCATTGCATGGTTTGAGTGTTTGACACTCTAAGCCATTGCATGTTTTGTGTCATAAATTATTATTAATTTAATAAATATTATGGCATAAATATAAATTGATTTTTGTAAATCATTTTAACCAAATACACCTTTCATCTCTCTCAAAAACTCTCTCCTCTCTCACGCAAATTGCTCACTGGTTTTGAACCAGTTTGGGCGTGAATAAGGGAAGCAAGGGGTGGGTTTTCATGGTGAAAACCACAAGTGCTAGCACACTACGAGTCTTGCGAAGGTGGTAGGGAGGTTCACCCATGAGACGGGATCCATCGGACGAAGCTCGGAGCTCCGTTTCTTCACTCAATTTCTGTTATGTAGACAGTGGACTGTTGCAGTGGTGAGATCAAGGCAGTGCGTTTTTGGGCTTGAATCGTCTCCAAATCGACATAACCGATCAAGTGAGTATTCCGCTACCTCCGTTGGTGTGTTCACACATTATTCTTGTTGGATAATATGACCCATAGCGTCACTATTTGCACAGATCATTGTGTGTTTGTAGCAAATTAACTATGTGACAAGGAAATTGCACTCTCATCATTGTGATTAGATCACCATAGATATATAAATGAAGAGAGGTCCCTATGATTAGTACCTGGACTGAGAATGATATGAGACAGTATCAGTCCCCGAAGGTTTAATCATTAAATATCCCTAGCCGTAGTATTATCGAGACTGGACATCGATAATGCGGAATAGGCTAGTATTGCACTTGTGCGCGTTTGTGAGGGCACAGCGGCATAGTTCTCATATATAAGTATTGGATACTTATGCAAGTGCGATAGGAGGTCGTGTTTCACCGATGGTACGGGAAACAGCTTCGCTCTGGATAGACCCATCGGAATCCCATTGGTATTATGACTATGTGTCTATGGGAGGCCGAAATCGAGGTAGGTGTGTATAGTCTTAACTGAGACTTGCATCGCTAATACTTACGATAATCGATAAACTTTGGTCTTGGTGGTAGGGGACTTTAACCGGTTCTGTGTACACCATTCTGGGTTTATCAGAGAGTCGTAGAGTATTGGGTGTGATGTCAAGATGGAAGTGTCACTTCAGTCATTTGGAGATGATGTCACGCAGGATACGGTACTAGTGCTCTTGAGTGTTGCGCAACCAATCGGGATATTGTGACCAGGTCATGTATGTATATCGATTATAGAGACTATGTTACCAGACATCCGACATGTGTTCGGACGGGGCAGACACTTATCCAGCCCCAGCCCTAGCACGTGATTATCCGATACTGGGCCGATATACACAATACTACGGTATACTACGCTTGATAAGATCTATATATTCCTATAAGAATATTTCTGGAGAATTGGGTAGGCATGGCGCTTTGCTAGAAGCCAACCTTGTCTTGTAAATCGATATAAACGTAGTACGAGGTACTTACGTGTTCGGATAGTCCGACGATCGTATTACTGCCAAAATATCCGGAGATCTCATGGGTCGCTTCCTGAAGATTCACCGATGACGTATGACTCGCACTTTGATTAATCTGGGATTAATTAGAAGAGAGAGAGATAGAATTAATCTGGGATTAATTCGATGAGGAGAAAATTAATCTGGGATTAATTGCGGAGATATTTTATCTGGGATAAAATATTAATTAAAGAGAGAGAACGATTAATTTGGAATTAATCGATAAAATTAATATATTCGATATATTAATCGAAATTGGATTTCGACGCGGAATTAAAATTAGATTTTAATTCGGGCGAACGAATTAATTTAGAATTAATTCGTTAGCGACGTGAATAGTGATTCGCTAGGCGTAATCACTTAATTACGACGCGACGAAAAATTCGTTAATTTGGAATTAGCGAACCGAGCCCGAGAGTGATTGCGAGCGCGTTCGCATTTCGAATTCGAGCGCGGCACGCGAGTCACATCAAGCGTCAAATCGCTAATCGCGTCAATCGTCAAATCAATTGTCACTTTGAGTGATGTGACTTGACAATATGTCACTTTGATAAAGTGAAGAGATGTGATGTGAATAGTGATGTGAAATGATTAAAAGGCTTGAGATGGAATATAACATTATTTTATTCCTTGCCTTTTTGACTTTTGAATTAAAGTTGAGTATATATCTTATTTTTATTTACTTGGTAAAAGAAAATAAGATATATATACAAAAGCCTTTTATTCTCTCTCCACCTACGGTACAGAAAACGTCTTCTCCTCTCCCTCTCTTTTCCCTCTTCTTCTTCCCTTCTTCTTCTCGGCTCACTGCCGATTTTTGTCTAAAAATGTTCTGGTTTGACCGAGCATTTGAGAAGCAAAATGAAGAAGGATGGTGCTAGCACACTCACATGGTTATACATAGGTGATAGGGAAGCTTCTTCTTTGAGCAAGGAAGCTTGAAGCTTTGAGCTTCAATGGAGTCTCACATGGCCGAACATGGAGGAAGCCATCACGACCAAAACCGCACAGCCCACTGTCAAAGGAAGCCATTGCCGAGCTTGGAGGGAGCTCAAAAATCGCACCTTGTTCTTCAAACATCAAAAACCGAAATTCAATGTGAGTTGATTCCGCCACCTCCTTTGATGTGTTCATATGTTGTTTTTTATGCATTGTTTGTGATCTTGTGGACTTGATTAAACTCCAACAATTTCATGTCTTGATTTGATCTTGGGACCTTAGAATTAACCAACAACACTTACTTGTGGGATGATGGATCTTCGTGGCATAGTAATTCTTTTAGGTTTCTTATTCATTATTCATGGTTCATGCATCATGTTTAATTTTATGCCAAAATTCTTTGTTGATTTCAATATGCGATGAATGAATGTTAAATGCATGTTTATTTTATTTTCAGCCATGGTTTCTCCAATTATTTCCATTCTCTCAAATGATAAGTTGACCGGAGAAAATTATGTAAAATGGAAAAGTAACACGAACGCTATCTTGGTCTGTGAAGACCTAAAGTTTGTCCTGACGGAGGAACGTCCTCCTGAGCCGGCCAGAAATGATGGCCAAGCTGTGCGCGATACCTATCAGAAATGGGTCGCAGTAAATGAGAAAGCCCGCTGCTACTTGCTAGCAGGGATGTCTGAGGTTCTTGCTGCAAAGCATGAACCTATGGCTCTAGCATCACAGATGATGGAGTCATTGCAGGGCATGTTTGGGCAGCCTTCGGAGCGTCAACGCCATGAGGCCATGGTCTCGGCGATGACTGCTAGGATGAAGGAAGGGACATCAGTCCGAGAGCATGGCTTAAGGATGATGACTTATCTCAATACTGCTGAAACCCATGGAGCTCGTATTGACGAGCGTAGCCAGGTGACCATGATCATGGAAACTCTTTCGAAGAGTTTCTTACAGTTTAAGAGCAACTATGTTATTAACAAGTTGACTTTTACTTTGACCCAACTGCTAAATGAGCTCACCCATTACGAGTCCATGCTGGTGGATCCTTGAAAATCCAGTACATGGGAAAATGTTGCCGAATCTTCTAAATCTGCAAAGAAGAGGAAGAAAGGCACTGGAAAGGCTAAAGGTAAAGCCATGAAAAAGAAGAACAAGAAAGGCTCCAAGGATTCCAAGCCCAAAGGAAAATGTTTCCATTGCGACAAGAATGGGCATTGGAAAAGGAACTGTCCTAAATACCTTGCTGAGCTAAGGGAGAAAAAGGAAACAGGTAAATATGATTTACTCGTTATTGAATCTCTATTGGTGGAGGATGACAAATCCGCTTGGATTATTGATTCCGGGGCCACTAACCATGTTTGTTCTTCTTTACAGCTACTTGATTCATGGAGGGACCTTGCTGAAGGTGACTATACCATGAGAGTCGGGACAGGGGATGTCGTTTCAGCAAGCAGCAGTGGGAGTTTCTAGTTTAAGTTTTATTAATAATAGTTATTTAAATTTGAACGATGTGTTATTCATTCCTGGTTTCCGCAGGAATCTGATTTCTGTTTCTAGACTTATGGATGATGGTTATTCTATTTCTTTTAATAGCAATTTGGTTATTATTGGTAGAAATGGATTGACTATATGCATAGGAAACTCAGAAAATAACTTGTATGTGTTAAGACGTTAACGCATAAGTCACTGCTCAACACTGAAATGTTTAAGGTTGAAAAACCAAAAACGAAACGGCAAAAAATTTCTCACGATGACACATATCTATGGCATATTAGACTTGGTCACATCAACCTTGACCGAATAAATAGATTGATAAAGGACGGAGCCTTAAACCAGTTAAAGCTCAGGACTTTACCAGTTTGTGAGTCTTGTCTAGAAGGAAAAATGACCAAGAGACCTTTTTCTGGAAAAGGTATAAGAGCCAATCAACCACTAAAGCTAATACATTCGGACATTTGCGGACCGATGAATGTAAAAGCCCGAGGTGGTTATGAATACTTCGTCACATTCATTGACGACTATTCAAGATATGGGTATGTCTACCTAATGCATCACAAATCAGATACCTTTGAAAAGTTCAAAGAGTATCGTGCTAAGGTTGAGAACCAATTAGGTAAGATAATCAAAACTCTACGATCGGATCGTGGAGGAGAATACCTCGACATGAATTCTTAGTTGAGCACGGGATAATATCCCTGCTCACAGCACCTGGAACACCACAACAAAATGGTTGTTGCAGAAAGGAGAAATCGAACCCTACTAGACATGATAAGATCTATGTTTAGTTATAGCTCACTACCTAGTTCATTCCGGGGATATGCACTGCAAACCGTAATGTATATCCTTAATGTAGTTCCATCTAAGTCTGTTCATAAGACTCCCTTAGAGTTGTGGAATGATCATAAAGCTAGTTTACGACATTTCCGCATATGGGGGTGTCTAGCACATGTGCTGAAGAATAAGACTACAAAGTTGGAACCACGTTCTTAGGTGTGCCTATTTGTAGGCTACCCGAAAGAAACTATGGGAGGATTCTTCTACAGTCCCGATGATAACAAAGTATTTGTATTGACAAATGCTACGTTTCTAGAGGAGGACTACATCAGGGAGTTCAAACCTCGTAGTAAAATGTTACTTGAAGAGTTACTTACTGGTTCGACCAGCGCGCCATCGTCAACAAAAGTTGACAAATACATAGCACCTTCGACATCTGATAGTCATATACTTCCAAGCTAGAATGATCGACCACCCAGACGTAGTGGGAGGGTTGTACGACAACCTGATCACTACTTAGGGGATGGAGAGGCATAAGTTGTCGCCTCCAGCGATGGTGTAGATGATCCATTGACCTACAGTAGTGCAATGTATGATCCTGACAAAGAAGAATGGCTCAAAGCCATGAACCTGGAGATGGAGTCGATGTACTCCAACTCAATCTGGGAACTTATAGACCAACATGATGGAGTGAAGCCCATAGGTTGCAAGTGGATCTACAAGAGTAAAAGGGGATCAAATGGGAAGGTGCAGACCTTCAAAGCTAGACTAGTGGCCAAGGGTTATACCCAGAAAGAGGGAGTTGACTATGAGGAAACTTTCTCCCCAGTAGCTATGCTAAAATCCATCCGCACTCTTCTATCCATAGCCGTATATTATGACTACGAAATATGGCAAATGGACGTCAAGACTGCATTCTTGAATGGCAATCTTGATGAAAGTGTCTATATGATACAACCAGAAGGGTTCACAGCCCAAGGTCAAGAGAAAAAAGTTTACAATCTGCAAAGGTCCATTTATGGACTCAAGCAGGCATCTCGATCTTGGAATATAAGATTTGATACAACGATCAAGTCTTATAATTTTGAGCAAAATGTTGATGAGCCTTGTGTATACAAGCGCGTCATTGACGGGAAGGTGGTTTTTCTTGTCTTATACATTGATGACATCTTACTTATTGGGAATGATGTAAGAATATTATCAGACGTAAAAACTTGGCTAACTGAGCAATTCCAAATGAAAGATTTGGGAAATGCAAGTTATGTTCTTGGTATCCAGATACTTCGAGATCATAAGAAATGACTATTAGCTATGTCTCAGACATCCTACATCGACAAGATTCTTGTGTGATTCGGGATGCAGAATTCCAAGAAAGGCAATCTGCCTTATCGGCATGGAATTCATTTGTCGAAGGAACAATCTCCTAAGACACCTCAAGTTGTTGAGGAAATGAGACATATCCCATACGCCTCAGCAGTTGGTAGTCTCATGTATGACATGTTATGCACGAGACCAGACATCTGTTTTTCAGTGGGAGTAGTCAGTAGGTTTCAGTCAAATCCGGGATTGGATCACTGGGTGGCTGTGAAACACATTCTCAAATATCTAAAGAGAACGAGAGATTATATGCTAGTATATTCTGAAGAGGATATGATCCTAAGAGGATATACAGATTCTGATTTTCAGACAGATGTCGATTCCAGGAAATCAACATCTGGATCAGTGTTCACCCTAGGTGGTGGGGCTATTGTTTGGCGGAGTATAAAGTAATCTTGCATTGCCGACTCCACCATAGAGGCTGAATATGTAGCGGCTTGTGAAGCAGCTAAAGAAGCAGTCTGGCTCCGTAAATTCTTGGGAGATCTGGAAGTTGTTCCAGATATGGATAAACCACTCACCCTCTATTGCGATAATAGTGGAGCAGTGGAAAACTCCAAAGAACCAAGAAGCCATAAGAGGGGAAAGCATATAGAGAGGAAATATCATCTCATCAGGGAGATAGTGCAGAGAGGCGTTGTTACCGTTACAAAGATTGCATCCGCAGAGAACCTTGCTGATCCGTTTACAAAGACCTTGCCGGCTAAAGTGTTTGATGGAAACCTAGATGGTCTAGGTTTGCGAGACATGTCCCATTTGCTCTAGTGCAAGTGGGAGATTGTTGGGATGTATGGCCTAGAGCTACATGTGATGTAAACGGCTTCATGTGTTTAGAAATAAAAGGATGCATTATTCATTTATTTAATTGTTTGTTCAATATCGCATATTGTATATCTTCATAAATACCGTAGATTACTTATGTACCTTCAGACTTGGTGTATGAACGTCATGCACCAGAGGATTTAAGACTAAAGTTAGTAATCTTAAATAGTCCATAGAGAGCAAACAAACCGGGTCTTTGTTTGTGGTTTATCTATAGCTGCGGTCCATTCTATATTTGAATGACAACCTTAATCCAGATTATCCATGTAGAGACATGAGAATGGAGGCACCTTATATGATGTGATCATATAGGACTGGGCCTAGATAGAAATGACATTCTTATAATATCCCTTAAACAAAGAAAGTCATTTCGATCTACTTGATGGTCATATATGGATTGATCTTAATCCTGAGTATACTACGAACTCCTGCATAACAGGTTGTGTCCTTTGATTTACAAAGGTGAGGTTGGTGTTGCAATTCCAACCAATAACTACGTACTTTGGGGGCATAGTCTGTTATGTAGCTGGGAACGTTTTACATAGACATGGAATTCACTCCTTCTTACGAGAAGTAGATGAGTATCTCTCTTAAGGGTTGATTCGGTACTTGAACGGTTGTAGCGCTCAAGTTTTTCTATTACGAATAGAAATATTAATATTCATAACAGTTGTGAATAAATCATTCATTAGAGAATCAATGGTACTTAAGGTAAAAATATTTAGAAGGGTATAACGGACATTATGATCCGGCTCTAATTACGAGATATTCGTGAAGGATCAATTCGTATGCAATGACTATATCGGTGGACACCGACTTGGTTCGGCTTAATATTTCATCTATGGCAACGAGAGTGCAATTTCGGGTTTTTAGTGGAATAACCCGGAGTTAATAATTCGGAATATTTAATTAGGAGCTTAATTAATATTTCGAGATTATTGGAGCTCAGAACCGTAGGTCCACTTGGTTCCCATGCTAGCTCGATTTACTATAGCGGAGCTAATATAATTGGATGGTCCAATTATATACTCACAAAAGGAATAAATATTATTAATATGATTAATAATATTATATCACACATGAGACTTTATATTAAAAGTTAATATAAAGTATTAATAATTATATATGATAATTATTAAATTAGAATATGAAAAATATATATGATATAATTTAATAAGGCTAAGAATTATTACCAAGGTAGGATTCTTTATTGGATAAGGAATAGGATTTGTTTGTTGTGGGAAACAAAAATCAAATCCTAATTAAAACCCCTCTTGGGCCGAAATTCCTAGTCTTTTATTAGGAAAAGGATTTGTTTGTTTAAGAAACAAAAATCAAATCCTTATTACCCTACCATGGCCGAAAATTAAGAGTCCAAATGGGAGTAGGATTTGTTTATATTTGGAAGCAAAATCAAACAAGGAATCCTATACCCCTTGGCCGAATTCCATAGAGATTGGGAGACTAGTTGTTGATTTGTTTTATGAAACAAATTAACCAAAAGTATAAAAGATAAATTATGATTTTTTTTAATACACAAGCCATTAGAAACCCTAGCCTCCATCTCATTCTCCAAGCTCTCAAGAGTTGAGAATTCTTTTCGGTGTGTGGATATTATTCTCTAAACTGTTTAGAGATTAATTTTTTAGTGTAGTCCACACTACCCTCCGTTTGTGTCGAGACATAGTTCGGAAGACCTCGTGACGTTGAAAAAAATCCCCAAATACTTAACACAAGTCACGGCAACCAGCCCCTGGAATCCCTGCAATTTGCGCAGATACAAGTTCTCAGGGAGTTCCGTTTTGTTTGGTTTTCATTCGGGATTTTGGGAAACACTTTAGGATAATTTTAGGGCTGTGTTAGGATTGATTATTGGAGAAAAATCAGATCTGAAATTGTGCAGCGAGTGGTGCAAATCAGACCTGAAACTGGGTGCAGTTCGTGCCCGTAACGTGTCACGGAAATCAGACCTGAAACTGGGTGCAGTTCGCGCCCATAACGTGTCCAAAATAGTTCGTTATTTCACTGCAGTTCAAGGGCTGTTCGGGGAATGTTTCGGGGCTATTCCGGAGCTGATATTTTGTCCAAAACATCAGTGAATCCACTGGTGTTGTTCGGCCAAGCAATGGGAAGAGCAGAAAAAAATTTCAAGTTCGATCCGTGAGCCTAATCGGTTCCGCTGCGCGAGGGAAAGCGTTTCCTACATTAAAATGTAACTAGTTTGACTAGAAACATTATCTCTATATCAGAGTATAATTCGTTGCGGATATACCTTTATATTCTAGAAGACTAAAGTGTTTTATTATATAAAGATGATATTTAGATAAGCACATTAGATGTGAATAACAATATTTATATTTTGAATATAAATGAATCTCGAACACATGACATGGCAAACAAATAGCTCAAAATGAGTTAATCAGTTGAGACTTAAATGTGGCATTGTTGTCTGGGACACAATTAACAAGACTCGTATATCCACACTTTCGAAGAGTGGATACTAGGACGGATTTGATTCTAATCAAATAATGTCTACGAATCTAATTTATTAGGGAAAGTGCCTGAAACACTTTTTACGTGGTAAAAGTACAAATGCCATCGATCTGTTAGCCCTCGTTCATAGTGACGTAAGTGGGCCCTTGTCTAGCTAGGCTAGATGTGGATATGAATGTTTCGTGACCTTTACGGATGTGGCATCGCGTTATGGTTATGTATTTCTTTTGAAAAACAAAATCAAAGAGTTTCGACACGAAGTAGACAAACAGATCGGCTAAAGTATTAAACCATCACAGTTAAACCATGATGAAAATACTTAAGCAATAAGTTTCTCAAATACTTGAAAGAGTATAGAATTCTTTCAATGAGGACTCCTCCCGGAACACGTCTGTTTGACGGTGTGTCCGAACTGAGAAACCGAATCATGTTGGACATGATAAGGTTAATCATGAGTCACTCTGAGCTACCATTTCCTTCAACAGATACGCATAAACAGTGCAAAACTTATTTTGAATAAGGTTCCAAAAAGATATGTTTGACAGACTTTTTATTAGATATAAATAGGAAAGACACTGGGTTTTCTCATTCCTGTAGATTTGGGAATGCTATGCATATGTTTGGATGATACCAAACTAGAACCCAAATCGGATAAGTGCCGATTGCAGGTTATCCTAGGGAAACCAAAGTATAATACTTATACAACTCACTAGAGAACAATGTAATTGTTGCTCACCATGCGGTTTTCCTAAGAGGAATACCTATATGCAGTGGTAAGTTGGAGGAAAGTAAAACTCGATGAAAATTGGAGTAATACTATTACAGGCACCGATTCCTTAATGGAACACAAATAGTTCATCAAGGATGAAACTATACCAATAATCTTCGAATACACAATAACCACGTAAGTCGGAGAGAGTCAGAAAACAACCTGGGGTATGGGTTTATGATCTCACCTCCTAAAGATGTCAATCTTATTGAGGAACACGAACTGACTACGTCTGAGCAAGTGATACAAGGTATCGACTCTCTATTATGGCAAAGTGACATGAAGTCTGAAATGGATTACATGTATATCAACTATGTTTGGATACTAGTTGATGTACCAGAAGGTATTGTGCCTAATGGTACCATATAAGTCTTCAAGGAAGACATACATGGAAGGCAACATACCAACGTACTAAGCTAGGCTTTTAACGAAAAGGTATCGTTATCAACATTGTGTTGATTACGATGAAACCTTTTACTCGTTGCCATTGTCAAATCCATCTGGATAATGTTTGCTGATGCTGCATATTTCAATCATGAAATATGGCAGCTGAATGCCAAAACTGCTTTCCTTAACGGAAACCTTTTGGAGGATGTTTACTACATCCTGACGGTTTTGTCGTACCAAAACAAGCAAACAAGGTTTGCAGGTTATTCGATACATGTATGGATTGAACCAAGCATTGGGTTATTGGAACTATCGTTTTGATGTAATCCTATTGGAGTATGATTTAATTCAAAATGAAATGATTCTTGTGTATATAAGGAGGTTAGTGGGAGCTCACTGACAATGAATGTCTTAAGTAATGATGACATATCTTTTCTTGGAAATGATATTCCCAAAAAACTATTGGTGAAAGCTTGGCTTTCCTGAGAATTCTCTATAGAATTCTTGGGAGAAACAACCTTTATTCTAGGAATAAAGATCTACTGGGATAGATTTAAAGTTGTTAATACTCTCCGAGAACTCGTACATTGAAATAAATGTACGTGACTTATTGTCTCATACGCTTTGAGCATATGGAGTCACAATCAGGCCAATCCAAGTGATAGTCATTGGATTGATGTTAAGAACATCCTTGAGTATCTTAGAGATATAAGGATGATGTCTTATAATATGGAGGAGGAGAACTTGAAGTGACTGGGATCACTATTGCAAGTTTCCTAACCGATAAAAATGACAATAAGTCGCAATAACGGTACTATAAAGTTTGAATAACGGAACAATGAGCTGGAAATCTTCCAAGCAAGATATTGTTACCGTATAAACAACACAAGCGAGTTGTTGCTACAACTGAGGCAGCAATAGAAGCCATTTGGGTCGATAATAAATCTAATTAGATTAGATATAGTTCTGTTAGCAGCTGAGCTAGGCTACAGCACAGGCTAAAGAATTAATGGTCTCATCAACGATCTATATATATACTTCAATTATTCATCTGATTCGTTCGGATCATATATCGTGGCGATGTGATGATCGAATAAATCACATCAGATGATAATCATGCAAAATCCGCTGACGAAAGCATTTTCTCAGCAGAAGTTTGAGCGAACCGTACATAGTTCGGGTGTAAGACAGTTGAGTGACTGGCTATAGGCCAAGTGGGAGATTGTTGGACAATTATGACCCATAGCGTCACTATTTGTACATATCATGGTGTTGTTGTACAAATTAACTATGTGACAAATGAAATTACTATTTTATCATTTGTGATTAGATCACCAAGATATATAAATGATGAAAGGTCCATATAATGAGTTCCAGATTGAGATGATATGAGACATTATAAATCCATAAAGGTTTAATCATTAAATATCCATAGTCAGAGTATTATCGTGATTCGACAACGATAATGCGTAAAAGACTAGTATCACACTTGTGCGGGTTGTGAGGGCATAACGGCATAGTTCTCATATATTTGGGGTATAAGATACTCATGTAAATGTAATAGGAGGTTGTGTTTACCGATGGTATGGAAAACAGCTTCGCTCTGGATAGACCCCTCGGAATTCCATTGGTAGTATGACTATGTGTATATGGAAGTCCGAATCAGGGTAGGTGTATTTGGTCTTAACCTGAGACTTGCACCACTAGTACTTCCGAAAATCAATATACTTTGGATTTGGTCGTCTAGGGCTTTAACAGGTTCTGTGTATGCCTCTTCTTGGTATATTGAGAATCGTAGTGTATTGGGTGTGATGTCGAGATGGAAGTATCACTCCAGTCATAGTGGAGATGATGATCACGTAGGATACGGGACTGGTTCTCTTATGTACTACAGTCATCGGGATAATATGACTAGGTCATGATTATCCGATATAGAAACTAGTTACTAGAGATCCGATATGTGCTTCGTACGGGGCAGACACAATTCCAGCCCCAGGCCTTGCACGTGACATCTGATGCTGGATCGAAATACGCAATACTACGTATATTACGCATGATATAGATCACATATTCCTGTAAGGATATTTTTGGAGAATTGGATAGGCAAGGCGCTTTGCTAGAAGCCAACATTGGCTTATAAATCGGTATAAACGTAGTACTAGGTACTTACGTGTTCGGATAATCCGACGACCGGATTTACTGCCAACATATCCGGGGATCTCATGGGTCGCTTCCCGAAGATTCACCGATGACGTATGACTCGCACTTTATTAATCTGGGATTAATTAGATGAGAGAGAAATTTAATCTGGGATTAATTGCGGAGATATTTTATCTTGGATAAATTATTTATAATAGAGAGAAAACGATTAATTTTGAATTAATCAAAAAAATAATATATTCGATATATTATACGAAATTGGATTTTGACGCGGAATTAAAATTAGATTTTAATTCGGGCGAAAGAGTTAATTTAGAATTAATTCGTTAGTGATGTGAATAGTAATTTTACTAGGCATAATTATTTAATTACGTCGCAACGGAAAATTCATTAATTTGGAATTAGCGAACCCGAGCCCGAGAGTGTTTGCTGGTGCACTCGCATTACGAATTAAAGTGCGGCCCACAAGTCACATATAGCGTCAAATCAATAGCCATTCAAGTGATGAATGTCTTGTCACTTTGAGTGATTGACAACCAGTCACTATTCATTGAGTGATGTGAATAGTTTATAGAGGTGGTTGTGGCTTTTATGCTTTGACTTTTGGAAAGTGGATTTGTGTATTAGATTTTTGAAATCTAAAACCAACAAACACAACACATTTCACTCTTCACTCTCACTCTCTCCCTCTCACGGCCAAGGGCCAAATCTCTCTCAATTTTCTTGCCAAAATGATGAACACGCATGTCCACGATAAGGATGAATCTAGAGAATTCTTCAATTCTCTCTAATTTTCCAACACTTTTTATTTTAAAAGTTTTATAAATTAGATATTTAACCCCCTATTATATATAAGATGTATTATTCCCTAATCTCAAAAAAGGAAAAAGAGAAGAAGAAAATGTATAAGAGAAAAGAAGAAGAAGAATAAGAGAGGAAGAAGAAATGGAAGAAAGAAAGAACAAGAAACCAAGCCAAAATACTAATGCATCTGGCAAAGAAGAAGTGTAGGAATCATGGAAAACTTGAAAGATGAAGGAAATCACAAGAAAGGAGGTAAGACCAACTTGAACCAAATTTGAAATTATGAAATCGTGATGATATGAAGATATATTGGTGTTAGTGGCATGTTAGGGATTGCATTTAGGTGAACAATAAACTAAGAAACTAATTGTATTAAGAAAATGTCAAAATTTATGGAAATCTTAGATTTTGAGTAGATTGAGATTGAAGAGATTTAATGGTTTCTTTGATGATTATATAAGATGTGGGAATATGGATGATTAAAGAGTTTTTTGTAGGTTTCTATAATTAGTCCCAAAGAAAGTATAAGCCAAAGAAATACACATTATATACATGCAAAGCTTGAAGCATGGCAGAATCATACTTACAAAGCTTGTGACGAAAATGATGAAGAGAATCCTTGAGTCTTCAAGGTGGAAGTTTCGGCCAAGAGCAAGAGTGAGAGAAGCTTCAAGTCTTCTTGTATTCCAAGCTCCAAGGTTGTTTCCCTATCACCTCCTTTGATCCCTCAATGTGCTAGCAAAAATGGAGAAGATGAAAACAATTTTCTGCCCTTGTTTGAAGCTCACGGCGTGAGCAAGGAGAAGAAGAGGAAGAGTGCCTTTTTTCAATTTTCTTTTTCACTTTTATTTGTTTCAAAAACCGTGAGAAAGAAAAAGAAAAAGCAATGATGAGATATCATTTTCCAAAATGAATTTTTTATTAAAAAACCCTTCAAAAACCGTGAAAGGTTTTCCCTCCAAAAAATCCATTAAATGGCCTCACCTACTTACATTGAGAATATAGACAATGTATCATCCCATAAAGGTGACTAGATACATCCATCAACTAGTCGTGTCAAGTAATGAGACTTCGCGATGTGATTTGCGGGTCCCACTCGTTTCAAAATACGAATGTGTCCGCAAACACTTTCGGGCTCAATTTCGCTAATTCCGAATTAACGAATTTCCGTCGCGACGAGAATTAAATAATTACGCCTAGCGGAAATACTATTCAAATCGCTAACGAATTAATTCTAAATTAATTCGTTTGCCCGAATTAAAATCCGATTTTAATTCCGCGTCGAAATCTAATTTCGTTTAGTATATCGAATATATTATTTTATCGATTAATTCCAAATTAATCGTTCTCTCTCCTAATAAGGCATTTTATCCAAGATAAAGTTTCTCCGCAATTAATCCAAGATTAATAAAGTTCGAATCAAACATCATAGGTGAATCTTCAGGAAGCGACCCAAGAGATCTACGGATATGTTGGCAGTAAATACGGTCGTTGGATAATCCAAACATGTACGTACCTCGTACTACGTTTTTACCGATTTACAAGACAAGGTTGGCTTCTAGCAAAGCACCATGCCTACCCAATTCTCCAGAAATATTCTTACTGGAATATTAGATCTTTATCAAGCGTAGTATACCATAGTATCGCGTACATCGATCCAGTATCGGACGATCACATGTTAGGCCTGGGGCTGGAAATGTGTCTGCCCCGTACGAAACATATATCGGACATCAAACAACTAGTCTCTTTAAATCGGACAATCCTGACCTGGTCATATTGTCCCGACGGTTGCAACCTTTTATAGAGTACTAGTTCTGTATCCAGTGTGATCATCATCTCCATATGTCTGAAGTGATACTTCCATCTTGACATCACATCCAATACACTACAATTCCCGATAAACCCATAAGAGGCGTACACAGAACCGGTTAAAGCCCCGAACCACCAAAACCAAAGTTTACCGATTGTCGCAAGTACTAGAGATGCAAGTCTTAGGTTAAGACCATATACACCTACCCTGATGCGGCCTCCCATAGACACGTAGACATACTACCAATGGGATTCCGCGGGGTCTGTCCAGAGCGAAGCTGTTTTCCGTACCATCGGCAAAACACAACCTCCTATCGCACTTGCATAAGTATCCAATACTTAAATATATGAGAACTATGTCGTTGTGCCATCACAACTCGCACAAGTGCAATACTAGTTTATTCCGCATTATCGATTTCCGATCTCGATAATACTCCGACTAGGGATATTTAATGATTAAACCTTTTATATTGATACTGTCTCATATCATCTCAATACGGAACTAATCATATGGACTTTTGCCATTTATATATCAAAGTAAATAATTTTACAAAACGGCAAAAGGCAATTTCATTATCACATAGTTGATTTTGTACAATAATACAATATCATTTACAAAACAGTGACGCTATGGGTCATAATGTCTGAACTATGTATATGTCGTTCAAACACATCCTGAAGAACAGCCTTCGTCAGCGGATCTGCAATGTTGTCATCCGATGCGACCTTCTCGACTTTTACATCGCCACGATGTATAATCTCCCGAATCAGATGGTAACGCCGAAGAACATGCTTGGATCGTTGATGAGACCTTGGTTCCTTAGCTTGTGCTATAGCCCCGTTATTGTCACAATACAATGGTACGGGCTCAGCTGCTAACGGAACTACTCCTAATCTGATTAGGAATTTTCTGATCCAAACTGCCTCCTTTGCTGCTTCTGACGCAGCAATATACTCCGCTTCTGTTGTTGAATCGGCAACAGTATCCTGCTTGGAAGATTTCCAGCTCACTGCTCCGTTATTCAAACAAAAAATGTACCCCGATTGCGACTTGAAGTCGTCCTTGTCGGTATGGAAACTTGCATCGGTGTACCCAGACACCTCAAGTTCTCCACCTCCATAAATTAAGAAAGCATCCTTAGTTCGTCTAAGATACTTAAGGATATTCTTAACTGCCTTCCAGTGACCTTCACCTGGATCGGCCTGAAAGCGACTGCACATGCTCAAAGCATATGACACATCAGGTCGCGTACATATTATGGCATACATGATCGATCCGACTGCCGAGGCGAACGGTATACGACTCATGTTATCTCTCTCCTCTTTAGTCTTAGGACACATGTCTTTAGACAGAAGGATACCACGCGACATTGGCATCAATCCCTTCTTGGATTGATCCATGTTGAATCGCTTCAACACTTTGTCAATATATGTACTCTGGGAGAGTCCAAGGAGCTTTCTAGATCTATCCCGGTAGATCTTTATTCCCAGAATAAAGGCTGCTTCTCCCAGATCTTTCACGGAGAATTTTAATGAAAGCCAAGCTTTCACCGACGTTAGCATGGGAATGTCATTGCCTATAAGGAATACGTCGTCGACATAAAGGACAATAAAAGTCAGTGCTCTCCCACTAGCCTTCTTGTATACACAAGGGTCATCATCGTTTTGTACAAAATCATATTCTTTTATGATCTCATCAAAACGCTGATTCCATGACCGTGATGCTTGCTTCAATCCATAAATGGATCGATTTAACTTACAAACCTTGTTTGCAAGTCTAGGTACGATAAAACCGTCAGGTTGTTGCATATAAACATCCTCCAAAAGGTTTCCGTTAAGGAAAGCAGTTTTAACGTCCATCTGCCATATCTCGTAATCGAAATATGCAGCTATTGCAAGCATTATCCGAATGGATTTAATCATGGAAACGGGTGAGAAAGTTTCGTCATAATCAATACCATATTATTGACGATACCCCTTTGCTACAAGCCTAGCTTTGTACGTTTGAACGTTGCCATCCATGTCGGTCTTCTTCTTGAAGATCCATCTGCATCCAATAGGCATTACGCCTTCTGGTGCATCAACCTTTAAATAGAGTTCGAGATTTCATATCTCAGTACACCTTTCTCTCTCTTTTCTTAGTTCTAAATTGAGAGCTTCTCTCTCTAGAATATTTTAGTTTAAGTTTTGTAAATATTTTTAATTACTTTTTAATAGTAATAGTAATTTTACTTTCTTACTTCTTACAATTTTTACTATTTACTATGTGTAGGTAACTTTTCACCGCTAAGGTAAAAAGGTAATTCTTTTACTATTGCTATTTAGATTAATCTCCCTAAAATATAATATATAAACTATTTATAACCGGACTTAATAAGGATACCGCCAGATTGGTCGGTTGGTTATTAAATAATTATTCCGCCTTTATGGCGGGTTTATTTTTGTTCCGCCTTTATGGCTGGTATATTTCTGTTCCGCCTTTATGGCTGGTTTAATAACAAATATTACCGCCTTTATGGCTGGTTGATAAAATTATCACAAGTATATATTATATTTTATGGGAGATTTCTAATTAGTATTTAGTAGAAGTTAATTCCTTTTTCCTTAGCATTTTATTTATTTTTCTGCATTTACTTTTTAGTAATTTTTATCTTAGTTTTACTAGTCCTAACTATGTGTTGTAACTAAGTTAGTATTCTAGGGTGTGATGATTTCTAATATCACCGTATTAAAAAGGGTTAGATTATAGTTGGGGTAATTAAAATAGTTATTTGTTGAGTCATAATCTTAATGCTTTTTATTAACCGATCACTAATAAAATTGATTAGGTAAACTTAAAATGAACTAGACATAGGGATTTTAAGTTTAAAACCTTAGTCTCAACAACCCACGATCTTCCTTAAGGATAGATAAACCTTTAATAGATTTCCTTACATGATAGGAATATACCTGTTGGGCGGGGGTAGTCATAATTGGAACTCAATCTTAATGAATCTAGGTAATTTAATTGACATAGACATATGGTTCAATTGGATTATACTAGGTATTTGTAAATGATCATTCGGAAGAGGCTTTTACATAATTTAGTGTTCCAGATTAATAATTCAATAATTTACCCAACTATGATTTAACTACTTCATCTTTTAATTGATATTAGAAAGATTCACAACCCTAGATTTTTGTATCTTTTGTTATTTTCCTTAGTATTTTCTTTTATCTTTTTATTAATTTATTTAGCAACGCCACTTTCAACAAATCAATCAAACAATCTCTATTCTCCATTTAATTAGATATTTGTAAATAAATAGATTCAACAATTAATAACAACAGTAGGAATTAAGTCCTCGTGGGATCAATATTTTTATACTACTTGAACGATACGTGCGCTTGCGTTATACGTGTGTGTTTACGCCGGTCAAGTTTTTGGCGCCGTTGCCGGGGACTTATTTATCTTTTATTATTAGTTTAGGGGTTAGATACTTTTACTTGTATCTAATTTCTTTTTACTTATTGTTTTTGTTTTCTTGTATTTCAGGTTCTCAGAAACTTCATGAGACGAACCAGAAGCTTTGAACTCCGACCGCTTGACCCAGAAATTGAAAGAACCATCAGATAGTTGAGAAGGGAAAGGCGAGAAGCCCAAGAAGCTTTAGTCAACATGGAACCTGAACCTTTGGAGATTGTACCACCAATTCCCATTCGAGACAGAACCATTCCGGTGGTTGACAGACTCATTTCATGCATTGTACTCCCTCTATTACCAGCAAATGCGGGTGACATCAAAACTTGCATTCAGATGATACAACAGTCAGTTCAGTTTGGAGGAAATGCAACTGAAGATCCTAATGCCCACATCAGAAACTTCCTGGAAATTTGTGGTACTTTCAATTACAACCGAGAAGCTGAAGAAGCAATGCGACTGCGTATCTTCCCATACTCCTTGAAGGACAGAGCTAAAGCCTGGCTACATTCATTACCAGCAGGTTCTATCACAACATGGAACACTTTAGCCACCAAATTTCTTGCAAAGTATTTTCCACCAGCCAGAACTGGAAAGATGAGGAATGACATCACATCCTTTGTGCAACAAGACTCCGAAACTCTCTATGAAGCTTGGGAAAGGTACAAAGACTTACTCAGGAAATGTCCTCACCATGAAATTCAAAAATGGCTTCAAGTCCAAACATTTTACAATGGGCTTTCTGGAATAATGAGAACCACAATTGATGCTCCTGCTGGAGGAGCTTTAATGGCAAAAGGAGAAGATCAAGCCTGGGAACTAATCGAAGAAATGGCCAACAACAACTCCTTATTGTTGAAGTTTTAAATCAAGTCCCAAGATCACAAATCATGCATAAAAACCGCATATGAACACATCAAAGGAGTAAGGCGGAAACATAACTCACATTGAACGGTTTGAGATGCAACGAAGGAGATGCGTTTTTCATCCTCCAAGCTCACGGCAACAGCTTCTGGAACTGCAGTGGAGTGCACGGTAGGGGCTGTTTTGCTTCTTGTTCATTCGGCCATGGATGACTCCATTGAAGCTCCAAGCTTCAAGCTTTCCAAGCTCATGAAGACATTTCCCTATCACCTATGTATCACTCAAGGTGTGCTAGCACTTGTTCATCTTCCATTTTGCTTCTCAAATTTTCGGTGAAACCAGAAAAATGAAGAAGAAAATCGCACCATGCGTGAAGGAGATGAAGAAGAAAAAGAGGGGAGAAGAGAGAAACCGTGTACTGCATGTGTGAGAGAGAAGGCAAATTGTTTTACTTATATTTTTATTTTATTTCCAAAATAAAATCAAATATAAAAGCCTTTTCATTTACCAAATACAAAGTCAAAAAGCAAAAGGCTTTCATCATTTCAACTTTTACTTTAAGTCACATCATCACATCACTTTAATAAAGTGACATGTTGTCAAGTCACATCACTCAAAGTGACAATTGATTTGACGATTGATGCGACTAGCGATTTGACGCTTGATGTGACTTGCGTGCCGCGCTCGAATTCGAAATGCGAATGCGCTCGCAATCACTCTCGGGCTCGGGTTCGCTAATTCCAAATTAACGAATTTTCCGTCGCGTCGTAATTAAATGATTACGCCTAGCGAATTCACTATTCACGTCGCTAACGAATTAATTCTAAATTAATTCGTTCGCCCGAATTAAAATCTAATTTAATTCCGCGTCGAAATCCAATTTTGATTAATATATCGAATATATTAATTTATCGATTAATTCCAAATTAATCGTTCTCTCTCTTTAACGATATTTTATCCGAGATAAAATATCTCCGTAATTAATCCCAGATTAATTTTCTCTCTCATCGAATTAATCCCAGATTATTTCTATCTCTCTCTTCTAATTAATCCCAGATTAATCAAAGTGCGAGTAATACATCATCGGTGAATCTTCAGGAAGCGACCCATGAGATCTCCGGATATGTTGGCAGTAAATACGATCGTCGGACTGTCCGAACACGTAAGTACCTCGTACTACGTTTATATCGATTTACAAGACAAGGTTGGCTTCTAGCAAAGCGCCATGCCTACCCAATTCTCCAGAAATATTCTTACAGGAATATATAGATCTGTATCAAGCGTAGTATACCGTAGTATTGTGTATATTAGCCCAGTATCGGATAATCACGTGCTAGGGCTGGGGCTGGATAAGTGTCTACCCCGTCCGAAGCACATATCGGATGTCTGGTAACATAGTCTCTATAATCGGATATACATGACCTGGTCACAATATCCCGATTGGTTGCGCAACACTCAAGAGCACTAGTACCGTATCCTGCGTGACATCAACTCCAATATGACTGAAGTGACACTTCCGTCTTGACATCACACCCAATACTCTACGACTCTCTGATAAACCCAGAAGTGGTGTACTAAGAACCTGTAAAAGTCCCCTACCACCAAAACCAAAGTTTAACGATTATCGTCAGTATTAGCGATGTAAGTCTCAGGTTAGGACCATACACACCTACCTTGATTTCGGCCTCCCATAGACACATAGTCATAATACCAATGGGATCCGAGGGGTCTATCCAGAGCGAAGCTGTTTCCCGTACCATCGGTGAACACGACCTCCTATCGCACTTGCATAAGTATCCAATACTTATTATATGAGAACTATGCCGTTGTGCCCTCACAACACGCACAAGTGCAATACTAACTATTCCGCATTATCGATGTCCTGTCTCGATAATACTACGGCTAGGGATATTTAATGATTAATCCTTCGTGGACTGATACTGTCTCATATCATCTCATCCAGGAACTAATCATAGGGACCTCTCTTCATTTATATATCTATGGTGATCTAATCACAAATGATGAGAGTGCAATTTCCTTATTACATAGTTAATTTGCTACAACAACACAATGATCTGTGCAAATAGTGACGCTATGGGTCATTTTGTCCAACAATCTCCCACTTGGCACGTAGCGAGTCACTCAAGTGTCTAACACCCGAACTATGTACAATTCGCTCAAATTGCTGAGGAAAGGTTTTCGTCAGCGGATTTGCTTAATTATCGTCTGACGCGATTTACACGATCATCACATCGCCACGATGTATGATCCGAACGAATCAGATGATATAGAAGTATATATCTGGATCGTCGATGAGACCTTTAATTCCTTAGCCTATGCTGACGTCTAGCTCAGCTGCTAACAGAACTTTATCTAATCTTATTAGATTTATTATCGATCCAAATGGCTTCTATTGCTGCCTCAGCTGCAG
>SKCR01045652.1:0-51523 GCA_019454045.1 Zanthoxylum bungeanum | reverse complement strand
AAATTTAAAGGCCTATAAATCTTCCGCTGCCCAAATGATTGATATTTTTTAAGGAAAATTTATATTTTAATTTGCAAAACATAAAACAATGAGGAGATCGCCGGGTTATTACGATGAAAATCATATGATGTTTAAATCATGTTGTTCACGGCTGTTTTTTCGTTTCAATGATGTAATTAGAATTCAATCCCTCGAATAAATCTCTCACAATCAGTGAATTTATTTGATTAGTTGGAAACCAAAATAAACTTGGCAAGCAAATAGAAAAATCACAGGGAAATCAAGAGGTTAACTTACGTCCACGAGCAGAAAAAGTAAAATTTTTTTACTTGCTCGGGTCTAAACCAACTAACTTTCTCTCTCACTAAGTTTTTTGGGCTCTCTCTATAAGTGATTAAATAAAAAAATATGTTAACCATTGAATCTGAGTCTTCAACCCCTTTATATAGATTTCTAAATCTACCGTTCTACCAACTCGTGACATCAATTCACACCATCCCGTCATCCTCGCCCATGCTCCTTTTCCCCAACCATTCTGTAAACAATGACTTTGGTCTTCTGATTCAACCATTGCCAGCAAAAAGCCGTCAGTCCCGCCTTTTATCATCTGCTACACATTCTGCCAATGTGACAGCTTGTAACTCAACTACTTTAATACTTCCATGTGTCAAAGAGAAAGTGTCTGACCTACCCCAGTCATATCAACCTTCTGGAGACTCAAATTTTCATGTATGGCTTACGTCATTCATACATAAGCACAAGATACTTTAATTCTGACCTCGGTCATCGGGCAGCATGCTGAGGCGAATGATGTTGGATCATCTTCCTTGCTTCTTTATCATGTCAGGTCGGTAGTCACGAACTACCTCGAGTCGGCCTCAGTAGATGCTCAAGTGCTGCCGAATCTGATATCTCTTCATTAGGTCGGGTCGGTATCCCCACCTATCCAATTGGCTCTTCCCTCAGGTCCTTCCGCACTTTGGGTTCGGGCCCCTTACTCTAACCTCTCATCCTCATAAGGACTTTGAACCATTTATTTAAGTGAAAACCCTATTATACTCCTCTTAAGGTTTCAGAGTTTTTCGAGGATGAAAATCACCATCAACACATATAAATTATTTTTGGTATTCTCTTTGACAGGGAGAGAGTTCCCATAGGACTATTAGAGACTCCGACCCCAACTAAGATTAAAAAAAAAATTATCGGTAATATGATTTCTTATATAATCCCCATTAAATTATTGTGAAGCCCCCACTAAATGATAAAAAAATACTGATTTAATAAATGGTTCATAATTATTTAAAAGATTGAACTAATATATTTTAATGCATATTATATTTCTAAATAGCATATTCTCAACCAAAGTCCATGTTCTTTGGTTTATTGAAAATCTAGAAATAACACTATTGAATGCCTGTTGGAGTCCATAGTGGAGAAAAAACTATGGTCTTTGGCTCTTGCAAGTCAATGCCCAAATATCTTATCCATTTGAAAAGGAAAAATGATAAGAAGATTAAATCACGATTAAATAAAGATAAAATAATCATCAAAACACCGTCGTTTTGATGGTAAATAAAATAAAATTAAAAAGATCAAAAAATGTCAAGATTTCATCATTCTTTAATTCTCGTTTAGTTCATTTATCATTATTCATTTGAAAGGATATTCTTGTCCAATTTTCATAATAATTCGTTTTTAAGCATTAAATTTGTGATAAGTAATTATTAGCCGTATGGAAAACTCACCTCTCCTCTATTGCATAAGCTCTTTCACTCAAGTGAAAAATGGAGGCAATTATGATCAGTATAAAATTCTAAAATGTGTTGTAAATTAATTTTGGTCATTAAGCAATAAAAAAATATCTCATATAAAAGTTGAGAACAAACTCAAAGAATCAAGCCAAATTTCCCATGATGTAGTCCAATTTCTGCCAAATGAATTAATCTCTTCTCATAATGAATTTTTCCATGAGAATAATGTGAATTGACAAAAATCAGAACCCAATTCCAATACCTTTTATCAATTCTTTTTGGGCTGTCAAAAGTTTCCCATTTGTATATTGTTATTCACATGCTATGGCTGAAGCTAAAGAATTGCAGGGACCATTTTGAAATTTTCCTGTTTAGAATGATTTCAAGAACAATGAACACAAGAAGATTTCAAAGTACATGTTAAGGTTCACATGCAGAGGTTGTCATGGAGATAATTGACGCGTTAAAATTTAGTCTAAAATTCGGATCTCAAGTATATATTTTTTTTTGTCATCGATTATCAGTATGAGTCGCAATTCAAAAACTTATATAACTTCTAAAATTTAGGACAACTAATGAAAGCCGCCTCTGATCACATGATGCTAGTGATGAGATTTGGAATCATATGGAGATATTGTGGGGTGAACATAAGGTAACGTACTCATGTTGCATTAAAAAAAAAGTGTTACTTTTAAAAGAATAATTTGGCATACAAGGCAGCACCCAAAGGAGTAAATAAAATATGCATCATGTTTGAGATTGAGAAGAAGATTTAATGCAGCCCTAAAGGAAAAGTCTGTTACTCCATTGAAGTCAAAATGAAGGTACCCCCCAAAAAAAAAAAAAGTTACTGTTTTGTGATTGGGATTGATTTTTATGCTCATATTTTAACATCTTCATAGATATAATGAAGTAATTGGTATTGTGAAGAATGGAAGGGGGCAATGAGGTACAAATATTAGTGGAATAAAAAGAGAGAAATTTTAGGGTTAAAGTCACTTATTTTATGGGTGATGTTGGTACCATGTCAGCATTTATCATAGGACATGACTTGGGTATAGGCAGGTTAGGTGTCTGTGGCTTCGGTTTTTTTATTATAGTCCCCGAATAATTTAATGGCCTAGGGTCTCAATTTTTTTATTATAATATTATATTATGATTAAGGGCCTCAAAATATAAAAAAGATATTAGACCTCGAGGATATATATATATATATATGATTGGATGTTGAATCGATGGTGGGAATAATGACGTGGCGGTATCAACTCCATCACTCATGAGGCCTCACCTCGTCAAGATACAGCGAGGCCTCGCATTGGTCAAATTAATTTGAAATATATTTATAATAATAAATATTTTAATATTATATATTAGATATGAGGTATATAGAAAGATTGTTAGAACAAATCCTCTAATTTGACTCTCTAAATTAAAAGTACTGTCATTTTCTGAAAAAGTATATGGAACTTTGTTAGAGGTACTCTAATAAATTTTTAATATTCAATTTCATCATTTGTGTTAACACATAAACATTAAATATATATATATATATATAATATAATATATTATATATATATATATATATATTGAAGAATAAATGTGATTTTTTTTACAAACAAATGAAGGAATTTTAATTTGTAGAAATTTTAGATACTCAATTTATATGTAAAAATATCATATTTACCCTTCAATAGTACTTTTACTTAACTATTTTACCACTAGAGATGAAATTGTATATTAAAAATTTATCAAAATGGTAAAGACAAATTCTAAGAGAGATGAAAGTGTCATTTTTTTTTTTTAATAATAACATACTTTTTCGTTTGTAAAAAAGGAGTGTTGATCGAATTTTTATCTAGTGGGAGCAAATTTTTAACAAAGTATTTAATTTCTAATATTGACTAATGTTTAAATTTAGATAATGATCTTCCTTTGGTGTTGAAAAATCTAGATATTATTTTTTTGTGTTTTAGTTGGATTAGCAAATTTAAACCACCTTTTACAAGTAGATCAATATATGGGGACCATTTGTGATTTACACAAATTTGGTGGATTCTCTTCATTTCAACAAGGGACCGACGTTTATTAAAAAAAAATGTTGTATAAAATATAACGAAAGAATATTGATTGAAGAAATCTATCACTAAATGAGGTAATAAAAATTGGTGTTACGATTTAATGATGAAATACTAACGAAAAATTCATCAGTAATTTTACGATGGAAAATCTACCGCTAAAAGATGCCATAAATTGAAGACACAATTTATGGATAGAATACATGCGGAAAATTTTGTCGCTAAATTTAGTAATGGAATATCGATGAAAAATTCTACAGGTATTTTATTTTTATTATTAGTATTATTTATCATTATTATTTTATTAATAAAAAATAGTATTAAGTTTTTGATATTTAAGTGTGTGTATATATATATATATATTCTATTTGTTAATAATCATGGTCTCTTAGCTTGGGTGATTTCCAAACACTGTTTTAGGTGTAGGTCCCCGGAGTGGGACCTCCTTAGGGAGATTGCCAAAATAATATTTTAATTTGAGAAACCATAAACTTTAGGGATCCAAAAGTATTTATCCTTTTAATTATTCAGATTTTAAGAAACAAAAATCTCCATATACCAGAAGTCAAGATCTGAGTTTAATTAATGGTAGTTAGGCCGTAATCAAATATCAAATATATTTGATTACGATTACCAAACTATGTAAACAGTAAAGCACCACAGATTAATTAATGTTAGCCAAAAATAAGAGAGCATTATAATTCTAACATTAACATATAGAATTTTAAAACTCAAGCGAGTTTTTTTTTGTTTTGCCGTAAAATTATTTTTGTAAGTAAAATATTTTTTTTAGTAAAAATTCGTTTCCATAAAGGAAACTATTTTTCGTTATGGTTAACGTTTTTAGATGTTTGACGGTTCCAAGAGTGTTTGTTTTGTTTTGACGTAAAATTATTTTTGTAAGTAAAATATCTTTTTTAGTAAAAATTCTTTTCTAGAAAGGAAAGTATTTTTAGTTATGGTTAATGTTTTTAGATGTTTGGCGGTTCCAATATGTTTATTGAAAAACAATTTCTGATAGTTAGAATTATGGAAGTTTTGAAGAAGAGGGAAAAAAAAAATTGTTTATCGTAATATGACTTATAAATTTACATTATGTAAGTCATTTTTTAGAAAAATGGTTAAATTTTTCTATTGAGCAAATTTCCATAAGTGTCTAATTCGGTAAAATGAGAAAAATATTTTCCGGAAAACTTATACAGCGAAACAAATCATGGATATGAATAAAAATCATAAATATGATTATGATTTTATTGAGTTTAATGAAATAATAATTTCGGATAGAGAATAATAAAGTCAAAAATTTCATATATCCGACCGCATTTAATTAAAAAAAAAGGCTTAATTTTATTTAGTCTAGCTATCCAACCGGCCAAACGCTCATAAAGAGTTGTATATGTCACTAACGAATCGCTACATGTTCAAATTTTCATAAGTTTTATTTATTTATTTATTTATTTTTGGAATCGTTGGAAATCTCGCCGCTAAACCACTCATTCTGGGCTTAAGCAGAGCAGGTAAAACCCTCAGCTGTCACAAGTTCTTACAAGAATTGCACTCTCCGAATTCGAACTCAAGACTTATAGATCAAATTCTGAATCCTAAACCATCAAATCACGTCGAATTTTGTACAATTTTTCATAAGTTTGTTTCATTGCAAATGAAATTTTCTTCAGTTTGTTGCGTTAACAACATCAATTCTAAACCGTTCACATGCTCGAACGAACCAATTTAAGCTTCGTGTTTGCCTTTGCTTCTAGACAATAGAATGAGAAATATTCATGGGACAAGCTGTAATTTCAACATAGGTCATCTTTTCACTCATATTTGTAGTTATATTAGCAATTTAGGGTTTTTATTATATAAATTTTCATGTTCCTATATATAGGTTTTTTTTTTAATTTGAAGATGCAATATGTGTTGTTGTAGATTTTGGATAATTTATGACATAATCATCAGGAATTACAATTAAATATTGTTCAATCCGCATAAAATGCGGGCCTCTTACTAGTCAAATAGAATATTTAATTTTTTTATTACATTGCACGTCCACTTTATTCAAGTCCCAAATTAAATATATTATTTGCACGCCGACTCCATTCAAACCCCAAATTAAATATAATAAACGGAATCGTTAATTAAATTTTGAAAGAATAGTCCATTTTATACATTAGTTCATCAAATATTCCACTTGTTTGTGGAAGGCCAAAGTAAAGATTAATGCAAATTTGCGCAAATCACGCAAAGCCAAAAGGTTATCATTTTTACAAATTACAAAAGCTGTGTTAATTCATCAGATGAAAGAAAACTCGTGGTGCAAAAATGTTCATTTTCAATGATGATGATGATGTAGTGTTTGTTAGAACTTTGAACACGAAAAAAAATATGATGATTCGGAGAGTGATCCATTGTTGACTCGTCCTTTTGTGGGTCTTTTTTTTTTTCCCTTTTCACCGTCATAAAAAAGATAAGCCGGCGAAGTAAGAGAAGTCCAGTTTTTTTGTATTGTATATTAAATTTTATGGGTGGTTTGACGACGGAGTTTCTAATCATTTTAAAAAAAAAGTATATTAAGTTTTCATTGTTGGTGTACTCTTTTTTTTTTTTTAATGATTAGGCCTGTTATAAAACTTAGGAAACCGTCTCTTTATTTATAGGATTAAGACTGTATATATTTGTCTTTCGTAAGTCTCGTGATAACGGGAGTCTTCGTCAGGTGTGATCTTGAGTTTTAAGAAATCTTTTACGAATTTTTAAAATGTGACTCTTATCAATAAATTATGCAATAAAAGAAATAGTAAAACATAATTAATATTAGATTTGAGGTATTAATCTTGAACTAAATTTTAGGATCCCGACCAATAGCGTGTGTGGAATGTCCCAAGATTAGACATTGCCTTCATGCACTAGGCCGCTGTTTAGGCCAGCTTTAAAGATAAGCATAATCTAAATAGTAAAAGCATTAGTGATTTTATAACATATTTTGAAGCTAAAATTTTCTATTATTAGTTTTGAAGATGACAAGTGTAAAAAGCTCCACCAAAATGGACATATTCCGTTTTAGTTAGGTAATAAAAATATCCGAGGGTAGTTCTCAGTCACAAGCTCGAAATTTATGTAAATAATGACAAGGATCTATCTTTATTTTGGACTTATATTATTTATTTATTGATAATTTTTGTCTCATTACAAGAAAATTGAAGGTTACCCATTAAATATTCGGTCGATAATCTAAAAAATTTGATCGGTAATTCGACCGAATGTCTTCGATCAATATTTGACTCGTCGGTGATAAATTACTGATCGAAATAGCGTCGGTTGGTAACTTACCAACCGAATTACCGACTGACTATATTTCAATCGGTAAAATTACCTACCGAGTGAATAAATAAATAGATTTTACCACTACGATCAGTAAACTAACTGCATTTTAAAAAAAAAATTATGGGGCCTACCATAGGCCCCACACAATCCACATAAACTAAACCCATAAAATCCAAATTTATTTCCACAAATTAATGTAATTGGTGTGCCTTAAACTCTTAACTTTAAGATTGAATGTGTAGTATAATTAATGTGTGTATAGTGTGTGTGAGAGTATATATAATGTGTGTGTATTTTTTTATAATTAATATTTGTTTATTATCAATTTTGGTCGGTAATTATTGGCGGTATAAACTGGCGTAAAATTAATCTTCCGTGCTGTATTACCGATCAACTAGCGATTGAATATTCGGTCGGTAATTGGTCAGAAATTATTTTTATCATTTTTAGTCGGTAATTATTTTTTTTTTTGAATCGTTGGAAATCCCACCGCCAAACCACCCCTTTCGGGCTTAAGCAGAGCAGGTAAAACCCCCGACATAAATAATCAGTCGGTAATTCCATATTTTCTTGTGTTATTACATATTCATTTTGCCCCAAATTACAACAAGAAGATAATAGATTAAAATACTTTAAAAAAATATTAGCAAATTAATTTTTGATTTCTTACACATAATTTTATATCAAATATAAAGTATGATTATTTACATTTTACTACTAAACTTATAATATAAATAACAATTGAGTACTATGAATTTTAAAATAATATATTTTACTATTAAACTTATGGTAAAATAATTAACATTTTACTACTAATTAAATAAACTTACAAAATAATATTTTACTATTAAATTTACATAAAATCTAACATTTTACTACTTTTATGTTAGATGACCATTAGTTGACTTATAATTGACCTTAGTATTAAAATATAACGGTTAACTAAAATTTTAAAATTCACAGTATCAAATTATTATTTTTCTTTAAATTTAGTAGTAAAATATAAATAACGTAGAGCCGCCTAAAATGATAATAATCAAATTAACAAGTGATTGTATATGACTTTCTATTATTTTCTACATTGTATTTTTGTTTAGATTTTAAAAAGAATGGGTTCTTGATGGGAATAAAATTTGGCATCATCCAAAAAATATTAATGTGTTAATTTGACTTAGCACACCAATTAATTCACGTGCCAAAAATGTCTATAATATGATATTTATTGTGAACTCTAAATTTGTAGAAAGATACATGCCAATATGCAATCTTACTCATCAATTAATTAAGTTTTTTCTTTCGTTTTTATTTTTAATTTTTTTCTTAATTCAAGTAAAGGACAAAGGTTATGCAAAGTGATGCAAAAGAGATTAAATAATCAATTTGACCACGCACACTACTAAGTTATTATAATTAACTCACGGGAAATGTTTACGAGTGTCTTTTAACGATCTATTTATGGAAAATTTTTATGGGAAAAAAGAAAAAATAATTAATGTTTTGACAATTTTTTACATTCCCTATAATAATGATGTGAAAATTTTCTAAAAATTAATCTTTAATAAATGTCCTTAGGAAACTCGTTAACACTCGTATTATATAAATATGTGAAATGTAATTGAATGATATAATTAATGACAGGATGGTATATCGGCACCATCAAAAACTTTCTAGGAATTAATTAATTTCACACAACTCTTTTGTTATATACGTCAAATAGTCTAATTGACTATTTTTCGTGTACAAACAAAGTGATCTCAACGGGAGTAATTCTTTGATATAATAGAAATATGAGTGACGTGATATTATAAATTAATAAATAACATGTGTATATGTATTAAATGTAACTACTATTTTTTGATAATTTTTTAATATTTTAACATATATGACATGATATTATCGAGTTGTTATATGATTGACGTGACTCATTGTAAAATTTTTCCATAATAGCATACATGTTTTTTGACTAGATATGAACATTATCCATTGTATCTAAAACCGACATCCAATATCTGATAACTCTTTATGATGGAAAAAAATTTCACGATTATTATTTATATCTGAAATCGATTGAGAATTCAGATATGTAATATCGACTGAAATAATCGAAAAATTAAATAAAATTAAGAATATGCTAAAGGATATGCGGTGAATACCTGATATCTGATTTTTGAAAAAAAATCAAATAATTGATTTAGTATCTTAAAATTTAATTTTTGTCTTATTATTATTATTATATTTTTTTGGTTAGATATCAAGTATCTGAAATACTAAAAATCATATCCGATCAAAATCAATTTCAGATTCCTAATTTCCAAACCGAAACCTAACCACTATTTATTAAATATCAAATATCTGATAGTATTTTCGATAAGATAATATCATATAATAAAAAGAAATGCTAACGAGTGCCCTTAGGGCATTCGTTAAGGATCAATTTTAGGAAAGTTTTTATAGAAAAACGGAAAAAATAATTAATGTTTTGACAACTTTTTACATTTCCCATAAAAAATTATGTGAAAAGTTTCCAAAAATGGATCCTTAATGAATGCCCTTATGGCACTCGTTAGCATGACCCATAAAAATAATTCATATATAAAATAAGGGTTATGCTAACGAGTACCCTTATGGCACTTGTTAATAATCCATTTAATGAAAGTTTTGACATTATTTTTATGGGAAATATAAAAAATTGTCAAATCATTAATGATTTTTTTTCTTTTTTTCATCAAAACTTTCCTTAAATGGATTCTTAACAAGTATTCTAAGGACACTCGTTAGCATTTCATCCCTACTTCTCACAGAACTAATGACTCTGATTGAACTGTCATGCGATAGAGAGACAACCACCTGTTATGTTAGCTTCTTAAAAGGCACTTACGAGTTGCTCATTTTGTTTAGTTACCAATTTAAGCAACCTGGTTTAGTACAAAATCAGCCAATGGTTTTTAAAATTAATAAAAAAAAATAAAAAAATAAAAACTTTTGTAGCATTTATCAATAAATAAACAAAAAATTTCCTGGAAAATTCAAAAACTGGACAAAATATGAAAAAGCAAAAAAAATAAAAATAAATAAAGCTACCCATTGACACATTCATTTATTTCGCACTAATGTTAGATGTATTGAAAAAAATAAATATTTTTTTGAAATCGTTGAAAATCTCACTATCAAATCATTCTTTTTCTGGCTTAATCAGAGCTGGTAAAACCTCCAGTTATTTCAGGCTCTTACAAGAAACGCACTCCCTGAATTCGAATCCAAGACCTCGAGGTGAGATCCTAAATTCTACATCAATAAACCACACCCCTTGGGGATTGAAAAAATACTCATTCAATACAAAATCATAATTTAATTATGATTTAAATTAATTTTTTTATTTAATTAAATAATTTTTTATACACAGCAACTGTTAAATGATTTAAAATTAAAATTATATACTCATTCTATACTCATCAATCACTGCCCTTTATTTCAAATCAAAAAGTAAATGAATGTGATTGAAACTTCCATATGTTTCCACTGAAACTGAGTCAGCTGAACCACTTTAGTCACGCCAAAACCAAACATGTTAATTTTTTTTTTCCTCAGTAAAAAAATAAATAAAATTTACAAGTGACAACCTTTTCAGAATTTCCAATTAAGGTAATAAATTCAATGTAAATAACATAAAGCTTCATGTCTATTATAGTCATTAACTTAACTTCTACTGGTTAGCACAATAGCACTTAGCAGATCTGCAAGTAAAGTAAGAAGCAGTTTCAGAAAGAGACAGGGAAAGAAGCAGAGCATAGAGATATATCAATAAATAAATAATTAATTAATTAATTAAAATTAAATGAAACAAGAAGCTGGCAGATCATATGGCAACAGAATGAGCTTCTTCTTCTTCTTCTTCATGAAACTGTAACAATGCTAGTAACTGACAGATGGAAGGTACTTTTCTATTAATAAAAATATGCTTTTTTTTTATTTTTTTTAATAATAATAATAAAAAAAAGATTTGGTGAAACAATTAAGCTAAAATACAGAAACTTGAGCTGAACCCATTAACTACAAATGCTTCAAATAGTGATGAACATTGAACAATGAAAATAATTTTGGTTTCTTCATTAATAATTTCTCTCTGAATCATCAGTTGTTACAGAAACAAACCCCATGAGAAAATTAAAAGAGATGATGAGTGTTACAGTTAGAACATTTAGAACAAACAGCTCTAAAATATATAATTAAAAAAAAAAAAAAAAAAAAAAAACCAGTTGACAGCAGCAACTAATGGCATAATTTTAGATCCAAAAATTCTTTACCTGTAATTCACTGCTTGATGTGATTTACAAATTCAGCATCAGAAACTGCAGATAGCTCAATCTGGCTAATATCATCATCATCAATTGGTGCAGGAAGATTAAGATCTATCAAAATTTCTCCTAACTTTGTGGAAGCAGAAGCACTTCTGGTAGAAGTGCTTCCTGCTGTTGCTGCTGCTACTGAACCAGTTACATGAGTTCTCTTATGCCCACCAAGCGCTTGCCCAGATGAAAAAACCCTAAAACAAACAGGACACTCATGAACTTTAATTTTATGTAACATTATTGGTGCCGCCTGAGAAGTTTTAATTAAAGCATCTGCATTTTCTTGTTGAAGCTGATCAGTTTCTTGATCAACCAGTGGTTTGTAAAATTTGTTCTTTTTATGACTCGCTCGATGCCCACCTAAAGCTTGATAAGATCTAAAAACTTTCTTGCAGGTTTCACATTTGTACTTCCCTCCTCCGTTTGATCGATTCTTGTTAACAGATTTGAACTCCTCTGATTCTTCATCAGTTTCTTCATCAAACATAAATTCATTTTGCTGTTGCTTTTTTTCTTTTATTTTCCATTCGTCCCTGGAAAGCATCATAAGACAGAAAGCGACATCTTCTAATTCTGTTGTCGTGTCAGAGATTGAACTCGCCGGTTCAGTACTGTTCTTGTTGTTAAATTTAAGCTTCTTTATTATATCAAGTTCATCTTGTCTATGCTGCTCTAATTTCCGAGTCCGTTTGGATCGTCTCCGAGTTAGGTTCTTGGATGACTCAGTCTCGCTTTCTCTATCTTGAAGAACAACGGAGGCTGCTGCTCTGCTGTATCAACAACTGCAAAAGAAATCTCAGGGTCTACTAAACGAATGCTCCTTCTTGGGTTCTCTCTTAATTCATAAAACAAACTTTTTTCTTCATCATCTTCTGAAGATGAAGAAGCTGACTCAGTTTCAGTTTCAAAACTGAGTTGATGATGATGATGATGATGTTCCCTTTCCTGTTCTTGATTTACTTTATGAGGATTTGGAAGATTCAACATATGAGACCTCATGTGACCACCCAAAGCTCTTCCATTTGAAAAATTCTTCAAGCAAAACTTACACTTGTGCTTCTCCATTACAAAAATCTTATCAAATAAAAAATTTAACAGAAGCTTAATAAAAGTTTTGAGCTCTTTGTTTCCCTTTTCTTTCTATGTGAAGAAAAATGGGAACTGAAAAGGAGTAGGTGACAAGCAATTCTCCACCAAGAGATATATACAAAGTTACCAGAAGAATTATGATTTTTAATTTATGCAGTAAATTTATTTATTTATTTTTAAACGGCAAAATAACAATAACTATTAAATTTAATTAACGCGTATGCATGAAGGGAGAAAGAAAGAAAGAAAGAAATGTAACATGCGAGTCTTGCCTTGCCCGTTGTTGTATTCCTAAATTGCCCTCTCTTTATAGTTTTTTTTTTTTTTTTTGCACGAGAAAATTAATAAAATTGTTTGAATCCACGTGGTTTATAAAATTTGAATTATTTTTCCTAAAATTATTATTTTTTTTTTTTGTGTGTTAAAATTTGAAAAAGGGTATTTTTGGCATTGAAAATGAGGTTACCAGACTGAACCGGTGGCTTTCTTGTACTCGTCAAGAAAATTTCGGCGTGTTTGTTGTAACGACGAAGCAAAGAAAACGACTCCACTAAATAATATATTACTCCAGGCTGTGACATAAGATTAAATAACAAACGTACAGGATCGAATAAATTCTACACACATAAATCACATTATCCACGTGTTATCACCTGAAGTAAGGTTCACAATTAAAAACCCTACACGCTCCCGTAGACAATCATTTTTTACTACTGTTAAAACAATTTTATCGTCTGATTAAAAAAAATAACTGAAATCAGTTATTTTTATTTTAAGATTCTGTTACCTTTAGCCGGTGATCTTAGAGCCAACTGTCAGTGATAGTAGCTTTAGCATGCCGGCTGGACCGGCTGCTGCTCTTTTCTAAAAATAAATAAATAATTAATTAATTAAGAAGTTAATTGCTAGTTAATTAAAGGTTAAAATCAACTTTTTTGGGGGTTACTTTCCTTTAAAATTGGATCTTTTGTTGAAATGTAGGAAATGAAGGGTGGGAATTTTGTGAAGGAAGCTAACGGAACGGAGTTTTGTGTGGGGAGTGAATGCCGTTATGGTAGGAGTTAGTATACTCAGTCTGGTCCTAACGCCATGCGATGTCCATGGGGGATATAATTGTCATTTCACACTACAACAGTTACACGTTTTATAAATTTATAATTATACAATTTGAATTGAAATTTATTGAAACATATATTTATAACAGAACCTAGGGGTGATCATGGTTTCGGGTCAAACCGCAACCCGACCCGAACCGCACCAACCCGAACCGCACCGCGCGGTTTGAAAAAAAATTAAAAATGATTTTCGGTCAATCGGAACCGAACCCCAAATTTCAGATCGGTGTGCGGTTTTGACCCAACCGCGACCCGAACCGCCTAAAACCGTAAATTTTGACTCAAACCGCGACCCGAACCGCCTAAACCGCCGACCCGCGTTCAAATTATATATTATTTTATATTTTTCTTCTTTTTTAACCATGAAATTTAAGATATTTAATGATCATATGACAATATGCAATGTATAAATAAAAATTAGGTATTTTTTCTCTTCAATTATTATGTGAAAATACACAAAATGTCCTTAAAAAATTTATAATCTAAACCGCCGACCCGAACCGCCCAAACCGCCCAAACCGCCAACCCGAACCGTCGCGGTTTTCCTTATCAAATTTGCGGTTTCGGTTTCTAATTTCCCGAACCGCCAACCCACGCGGTTTGAAGTGAAAACCGACCCAAACCGCACTACGAACCCCTATCAGAACCTATAAATAGATTTATTAGAGACTAACTATGTCTCTATATATATATATATATATATATATATATATATTGATTTTTCAATACCAACGTACGTCTTTTCGGTTGCACCCAAATTATTAATATTTTGTCGTGTAATTTTTTTATAAGGTCGTAAAGTATTAGTACTTTGTCGTATAATTTTTTAAAAAATATTATTTGACAAAATACCAATACTTTGCGTGCTTTTAAGTTTATAAGGTCTCAAATTATTTATTACTCTCCTAAATTACTGAGAGGCGAGTGGTCGGTTACACAATATTTTTTTTTTATCAAAATTATGTAATATCCATTAATTGAATGGATTAAGTATAAGTATTGACATTCTCATATCATATTTGATCCGTTATCATCCCTAATGATTGAGAAAATGAGTCAAATCCCTTTTCCTTTTAAAATCCATTCAAATTCCCCCAAGTATCAACTTTATTAATTATTTTTACTATTTTACCATTGGCATATGTAAATCTTAAACGTGTTGAGAATATGAATCAAGTAAAATGATTTATATATCATTAGTGATTGAATTAATTTAATAATAAAAAGCAAATTGAAAGAAATTTTAAAACTAAGAAAATATCAAAATTATCCCAAATAGCTTCTAAAATAGTCATTAAAATTATATTCTATTCTTGAAGTGTTGCTTAGTTCATAAATACCCCCAACGCACATACATGTTAGCTCACAAACACATGAACTGATTTGTATTTTATTTTTAAAATAATTCAATCATTAGGAGTATATAATTATTATTTTTTTATTCATATTCCTAAAATATTTAAGCTTTATAGTCTCCAAGGACAAAATGGTAAAATGATTACCAAAATTGACACTGAAAGGATTTGATGAATATTAAAATATGAGGGCATTTCACTGTTTGACTCATTTTCTATGTTTCTTTTTATTAAAATATTTTCGTAGATAATAAGAAATAGCAAGGAATAAATATGAAAAACTATCACTGAACTGATCTTATTAACATTAAAGGGTATGCTAATAATTTTCATCACTGTTAGGGACATAATTGTTACAAATGAAAAACTATATTATTGTTCGAGAAAGCATAGAAATTTAGGGACCCAAATGATATCACTCCTATTGTAATATTAAATAAATATCTTCTCATGTTACAAAAGTTAATAATGTAACACTTTATATATAAATATATAAATATATATATATATATATATAAATATATATATATATATATATGTTACTATTATATATTTTTACATTGTGAAAATTGAAGAGTGTTGATTTTTTTCAACACTTGAATACATGATGACAACACTCAATACTTATTTCTCATACAAGTAATGATATTTATACAAAAAAAAAAAAAATTACACAAAAATTTATATAAAATACTAAAAAAAGCTTTAAAAAGTTCACTATACTATAAGAAAAATAATATTTAGTATCTAAAGGTTTAGCATCGTCACGAAAATCGTCGCTAAATATATCATTCAGCATTGTCAAAAACAAGCGAAGCTAAAAGTAATAATATCTTGCGTCGAATTTATTAGCGATGCTATATGTTAATTTTAGCGTCATTTGTGAATTTGGCGACACTAAATGTAATTTGGCGACATTTGTGAATTTAGTGTCGACTATTTTAGGCGACGCTAAAATGCTTGTAATAATAATAATAATTATTAATTAGTGTCGCCTATGAAGTTGGCGACGCTAGGCTTCGCTAAAAATCCTTTAATGATAATAATAATTAATTATTATTATTAATTAGCGTAGTCATTAACATAGGCGACGCTAAAAATCCTGTAATATAATAATAATTATAATAATAATAATAATTATTATTAATTATAAATAATTAATGACATTTATGTGCATTACACACTAGCGCGCGCACACACACATATTATTTACATCTTATTACAACAAATTGATCATATCTTAGTGATAACTATTCTTCACATTTTACTCTTGTAGAAGTATAAATGTAGATTATTATGTGATGGGTTTAGGCTCACCATTAGGTGATATTAAAGTTTAGGTGTGGGGCCACCCATGGTTGGTGGTTAGATAGGCTTTATGATGGCCCCATAATATAATTTTTTTTAAGACACTAACATAATTTTTGTTTCAAAGATTTAGCGCCGCCTAAGCTTATTCGACGCTAAATGTAATTATTTATAATTTTTTTTATATATTTTAATAATATTTATATTTTTAAATAATTTTGAATAGATTTACCATTGCCATGTCAATTTGGCGAACATTTAGCATCAGTATTTTTGTTGCCGCCGCTAAAACTTTCCGCCATCAGTTTTTAACATCTATTTTCTGCGTTGTCATATTTCGACGCCAAAATTTTTAGCGTCGATTTTTTCCTCTTTTAGAGTTGACCTTTAGCGACACTAAAAAGCTGTTTTCTTGTAGTCCTACAAGATAATTTTTTTTTTTTTTTACTTCAGTGTTTTTGTACCAGTTTTAATATAATTTTAATTTTTGTTCTTATAATCTAGCATCTCTTTGTTTTGTATACACAATTCCGAAAAGTGTTAGGTCCCCGGGGTGTGGCTTAGTGGCAAATAACTTAAGATTTAGTTGTCAGGTACTGAGTTCGAGTTTAGTGAGTACATTTCTTATAAGAGCCTGAGACAACTTAAAGTTTTGCCTACTCCGTTTAAACCCAAATCAAATGATTTGACGACAGAATTTCCAACATTTCTAAAAAAAAAAAAAAAAAAAAAAAAACTTCCCAAAGTGTCAAGGCATTCATTTTATTACCATGCTGAGTTATTTAAGTTAAAGAGAGATTAGCATCTACCATCCAATTTATTTTCTCATTCAGAGGATATGGTTTTACAATCACAAGAAAAATTAAAAACAAATTAAAGACATGGGTTTAAGTCTCTGTATGTTCAAAAAAATATATAAATACATATATAAACATGTATCTCTCAAATTATAAAAGGAATAGACTTCTGATATTATACGAGGAGAAAATCTACAATACAACGGATGTACCACGTCATTCGTGCAACAATCTAATCATTTATTATCACGGATGCTAAAATATTAAAAAACAACTAAAAATTTGGATATTAAATCATACATATCATTTACTAATTTGTTGGTGATACCACGTCACCCATGCCTCCGTTGCACCAAAGAATCATTCTTATACGAGATATAAGTGTATTTACTTAATTTTTTAAATAAAATCCAAAATATAAATATGGGGGAATTATAATTATAAAACAAAGATTTTAATAAAATGTTAGCTTTTGGAGTTTTTAAATGCTGCCATGCCATGGTGCTAATGTTTTTGGAGCTTTTGGAGTTTTCTTTCTAAATTAGTTCTTGTTTTGATCCATCGTGATGTCGTAACTAAATAAAAAAAACTCGTGTAATTATTAATTTTTGAATCTGTCTTGTTCTCGTAACTTTCGAGTTTTATTCTCATCATCTTCGAATCTAATCAATGGCGATCTATCAAATAAAATCTAGCGGTAGGATAAAGTTAATAAAAAAAGATATACTTTTGAACCAATAAGTGTCGACAAGCAATAAAGCTCGCGTGGAATGGAGAGCATTTGATTGCAAGTCCATTGGCTGGATGGCAAAACTGAACTAGATTAAGCATTTTTTAAGTACAATGGTGATCTCCTGCCGTACTTCTTTATTATAGTTTACAAAGGATTTTACATAATGGACAACTCATAGGATTTGTCTCTTCTTATTATTTTGATAGGTTTTGAAAGTCATTTAAATTGGTTCTTTTCTTTTTTATTTTCTCTTTTGTATCCTTAGTCTGGTTAATAAATAATGATATATATATATATATATATATATATTAAATTGTTGGAAACCTACTGCCAAACCACTCATTCCGGGCTTAAGCGGAGCAGGTAAAAACTCCAACTGTCATAGGCTCTTACAAGAAACGCACTCACTGGAATCGAACTCAAGACCTCGGGATGAGATCCTGAGCCATACACCACCAAATTACGTCTATTAGCGACAATTATAAACAATGATATATGGACATCAAGGTGACAGAATGGCAACATAAACACTAGTATTATTCATAAACAAAAATGGCTCTTTTTATTAAGTGAAATTATAGTCAGTACATCCGAAATTTAATTAATATTTGAAAAGACATTAAATTTTAGAAAAAAATGTTATATGTGCATCTAAAATTATTAAAAAGGTCAATTACCACCAAAAATTTAATAACTTTTACAAAGATTTTATCATTTATCCACCCGAAATTTATCTAATATTCGAAAAACACCAAATTTTGGATGAAAAATATTCGTTTTTAATAATTTTAAATGTATCTATGTCATTTTCTCAAAATCGTATATTTTTTCGAACATCATTCAATTTTCGGATGGTCCCTTTTATAAATAATAAAAGGGATCACTTCTGTTTTATATTATTTTGGTTGTTTCATTGCTGGGGCTTGAGTCTTCAAAGTTCTTGTTGTTAATATCGGTTTACTACTGGGATCACTTCTGTTTGTGATAAACACGTGATGTTTTTGTGGGTGTCTTTCAAGTTTAATTGCAATTTTTTTTTCTAAAAAAAATGATTAGCGAGAGTAATTAAAAAGTTTTTATTAATAAGAAACACAAAATTTTTGAACTAGTATTTTTTTTTTAATATATTGATATATTTTTTAATCAAAGAAATATGACTTGCTACTTTATTTATAATTATGAATTCTAATATTGCTTGATGTAAATGTCATATTTTAAAATTCTACATTTAAAAAAAATATATTTAAGTCACATTTTAGTGTTTAGCTCTCTAATATAACATTATAATCTAACTTAATTCTATCTTCATATTTGCAAAAATCACTTATTAATTGAGTGAAAATACTTCTTAAGATTGAAGGTTCGAGTTTTTTAATTTTTCGGGAATAAATTATCCAAATTAATCGGTTTAATTTTAATACATTGAGGCTGCGGTTTAGATTCGTTAGGGGTCAAATAAAAAGTGTCATATTTGAGCTTCATAAAAAAACAAACAAACAGTGCTATCTATAAGTTTTTTTTTTTTTTTTTTTTTTTTTGAATCGTTGGAAATTCCACCATCAAATCACCTTTTACGTGCTGAAGCGGAACATGTAAAACCCTTGTCTGTCCCAGACTCTTACAAGAAATACACTCCATGGATTCGATCCCATGATCTCAAGATGATCATGAACCCTACATCACCAATTTGTGAATACACATATTCGCACTTAGAGAAGCATCAATTGAATGAGCCCAATCATGCTCAATTGATCGACCCGACCATCAAGCCGCGGGCATCGCCCCGTTAGGCCATATTGGTCAAGAATCGCCACCAGATTTGTAATTTCAAATCACAATATCAATAAATAACAATATTAAACAAAACTATTCTTATGCTACGTACAATGTGCCCAATCATGATCATTTTGGTCTCAACTAAATAAACGTGAAACGACGAAAAGCCACAATTAAAGAAATTTTTTCCCCAAATAACACAAGTAATGAGTTCCCAAGGGGACGTGATTTGGTAGTATAGGATTTAGGATCTCACTTTGAGATTCTGGGTTTAAATTTAGAGAGTGTGTTTCTTGTAAGAAAATGAGATAGTCGGAGGTTTTACTTGCTCCGTTTAAGCCCGAAAGAAACGGTTTGACGATAATATTTTCAACGATTCAAAAAAAAATTACAAAAGGAATGATTTAACATAAACGTTAAAGAGGCCATTATCATGCTGCCCATCTGTGGCAATAATTGCAAGAGATTATAAAAATTATATGATATTCAAAAACAAATCATAACTCACCGGGAATCCATGAATTTTGAAAATTCTAAATGAGTTTCTAAGTGTGTGACATTTTATCGATAAAATAGAAATTTTTTTTTTAATTAACTTCTTTATTATAATAGGCATTTATTTTTCTTAAATTTTAGGTTTAATTTTAATTCGAATTTGGAATGTCTAGCCAGCCGCCTGAACTAGCTAGTCTAGTACCACTCTAATAACTCAATAGAAAGATATCACAAACGGGTTCAACTTTAAGTTGATGTTTTTTGTGTCCAGTGGCTTGAGGTTACTGGACTTTTATCATAAAGGTCCAAGGCCAGAGATGATAATCGATTAGCACGAATTAAGATTTATCAATTTTGGATTTTGTCTTAATTATAAATTCAATAAAAAAATTCATCTCAAATCTTATATCAATTTTTAATTAGAGATGAAAAATTGTTTTGAATTCAGACCAAATGATTTATGATCCCGAATTCATAATTTTCTGTAGGGGTGGGCATCGGATCGGATCCGATCGAATCGAGTTGGTCCGGTTCGACGGATTTCGGATTGGATCGGATTTTATCCGATCCGATCGAAATTTTTTTTTTTTATTTAATATGCAAAACGACGTCGTTACATATTAAATAAAAAAATTTGAATTATTTCGGATCAGATAAAATCTGATCCGATCCGATTAGCTCGATTTTTTTGACTCAAACCCACCGAATTCGGATCGGATCGGACCAATCCGATTATTATCGGATCGGATCGAGTTCGATAAGATGATCCAATCCGAACAAATCAAATAACCCTGGGTATTTCGGATCGGATCGGATTCGGTCCGATCCGATCCGATCCGAATCCGATAATGCCCACCCCTAGAAGTGGAAATTTACTGGTATTTAATTAATATGCTATAATTTTTTTCTTGATGAAAGAAGTGGGCAACTTTTGCTAATTATTCAAACATGTAATGGCAAGCACTGTGGAGGATAAAAGCAAAACGAATCATTTGAATTTAATCTTTCTTTTTAATTCACGATAAATGATGAAGCCTAAGAACATATATTATTCGAATTTCTACAGCCAAATTGATTAACGATCGAGATAATTTCAAGGGCTTGATTTGATTTTCATTAAAATCTTTGCAGAAAATTTTTTAGAGTACAATTTTCATTGCACCTAAATATAGACGTGTTGAATTTGTAATTACACCTTTTTATTTCAACATTAATGGACAAAAAAATCGTTACATCACAAAAAAAAAAAAAGAAAAAAAATTAATTAATTTATGGGTCAGCTCCCACTTGATCACTTGTTGAACCAATCCCCACTTGCAACCATGGAGATGAATCTCCATTAATTTTAATGTCCTTAAGTTCACTTAGCTTTGCTAACTTCACTTTACTGTCTGGTTCATTATCCACATTATTATTTTTTTTAATTAAAATATTATAATTATTTTTTTCATCACTAATAATATTTTTACTGTTTTGATTATGATCATCATCATCATCATCAGGAGCTGGAAGATTAAGATCAAGTTTGAGATCAGAATGAAATTTAGCCTCGTGTGAATTTGATGAAGTGATCCAGTGACATCTTTTATGACCACCCAAAGCTTGCCCAGATGAAAAAACCCTATGACAGATTGAACATTCGTGTACTTTTGATTCCTTTTTGAACTAGAAGTTGCCAATAGTGATGTTCTTGTTGTGTGGCCATTATCAAATTGCATCGTGGCTGTGATTTATAACTAGTTGGAAAGATCACATCATGATCTTGATCTTGATCTTGATCTTGATCATCATCCATATGATCAAGCCTAGCCGCGAAACACCCTTTGACTTTCTTGTGACTAGCTCTATGTCCACCTAAAGCTTGATGTGAATTAAAAACTTTCTTGCATGCTTTACACTCAAACAATCCTTTATTATTATTATTATTATTATTAGCAAATCCTTTGGCCTTGTGATTCATTGGCAGAATGAAATTCATTATTGTGTTTATTCTTGATCTTTCTTCTTCTTCTTCTTTACTAGCGGAGGCACAAGATTCTTCAGGCTCAGGATCTAAAGGATCAACGGTGGGATTAGATAACATCATAAGACAATTAGCAAGATCTTCTTCTTCTTCACTAAATGGGCAATTTGAATTAAAACTACCCACTTTAGATCTCAAAGATCTTTTCCTTTTAGACCAACCGCAATCTCTACGTGATCGTGGCGTGGCACCATCCTCACCGTCTGATAGTACTGGTGATGAAATAAGAGACTCAGCATCCTCTGAGCTGTTGCATTTACCATGTTCAAGAAAAGATTTCCAAGACAAAAACTCTTTGCCACAATTTTCACAAACTCGACAACTCTTTAACCGATTTGGATTTGCTCTCAATGAGTACATACGTTTGTTACTGTGTGTCACATTATTCTCCCAATCACTAGCTTGATCATCATCATCATCATCATCATGATCATCATCATCATCAATGTGAGCGCTCTCGTCGCCTATTATTCCATGTGCCCTCATGTGCCCACCAAGTGCTCTCCCACAGCCAAACCCTTTCTTGCATATTTTGCAATAGTATTTAAAGTTTGATTGTTGATCCACAATCAAAGCCATGCAAAAAAAGGAAATTAAATCAACCCTAATAGAAATGATCAATAAGAGATCAAGGCAAATGGTAATTTATTTATTTTTTTAAAAGATTTCACGATCAGGTGAAGTATTATGTTGGCATCCAAATGAAAGGAGATTGGTTTGCTCTTGTAGTGAAAATTGTATGGTGGAAGGAAGAATCATAGCCCTAGTTTTTAGAAAAAGTAATGGCTAGTTTTTTTTGTGCATCATGAAAATTAAGAGTGTGGTGACAAGTGTTAAGAGGGTGAGAGGCTTAGACTGAGTTTGTGTTTGATTTTGTTTTGTGATTAAATAAATTGTGGATGCCCGTACAAGCAGTGAGTGTGTGAGTGTTAGTAATGTTAAAAAGAACAATCAATTATTATTATTGAAACAGTAACTTGCAAATAAAATACAAATCAAAAATAGTAACTTACAAAGCAAGAAACAAAAACAATAAACACACTGACTAGATTGAGGCTAGCGTAATGCTATATCCTATAACAGAATTTCGCCCATACTTGTGCTTGTAGTTCGACAGACGTCTGTCACCAGGATTCAACAATCTGAAAGTCGAATTTCTGCACTGAAAACGACCCCTGGCGAATCTACTTGATATCTTTTTGTATTTCATTTTTCCAAAGATCAGATGTAATATGAACGTTTTTTCATGAAAAATACCATCTTCGAATGCATACTGTTCTATTTATATAGACAGTTAAAACAGTTAGTATTGATGTCTTTTCAGTTAGACTGAATGGTTGTGTTCTTTTGATTTAAACTAAAATTTAAATCCAAGACCCATCTTTTGACTAATTAATATATATTAAATATATTAATTGTCATGTCAACCATACATCCAAGCCATACATCAAAGCCCAAGCCCAAGCCTTATCATTCCGATTTAATATAAATGTGTAAAGTCCACTTATAAACTTTTCATATTCTCTTTACATTTCCCATGTGAGATTACTATCACTATTTGATATACAAACTCTTACAAGTAAGAGTGAGTGAGAGACAAAGATGTGCTTACTTCCATACCTATACATATATATCCCTTCAATTCTAAGCCAAGAAAACTTATTCATTAACCCAATGCTTCCCCTTGACTGTCGGTTGGTTCTAGTTACTTTTCACACATTTTGTTTTTTTAAAATTTTATTATTTACTTAATTATATTATGTTCACAACAATTATCATAGTGTAATTTACAAATTTGTTTGAATGAGAGACAATGAACTTATGGCTAAGCAAAGGGTTGTTTCAATTAGTGTAGTTGGTTTAGTCATTAATTAATCAGTCAATGATCATTTATTTTTCTCTTTGATTTCACTTACAGGTCGTGATAAAATAACTTTATCGTTACATTAAGGTTCATCATGAAGCCCGATTGAGACTGTTCACTTCGTTACAATATTGACATTAATTAAGAATCACCTACTCATTTCAATTGATATGAAAAATAAGCTATTGAATTGGCCTAAAGCAGCAATATTTTTTATGATTTATTTTAGCTTTATGCTCTTGAATTACATAACAAAAGGTGCATTTCCAGGTGTAACGTTGCACTCTGTTGGTGTATTTTGTGATTTAGAAGCTGCATTGTGATTATTATTGCTTAATTACCATTTCTATATCTAATCATTAGTAAGCCAAATGAAAAAGATGATGATCATATATATGGCTCCTAAAGCATTTTTAACGATTACCAGATTAGATAGTTTCCTTCGCTCTTCATGGGGTGAGTCTATGGGAGCGAAAATTATATTATGTCTCGGGTGTATATGTCATCTCTCTCACAGCAGGTTGTGAGAGAGATGGTATATACACCCGACACATAATATACCACCTCCTATGGGAGACCCTCGTCATTAAAGGATAGTAGATCGGGAATAAAAATTTTAATAACTTAACATAAGAGAAAATAGATATTTTTTTATTTGGAGAAATGACGAGAATTAAGTGCAATCTTCATCCTTTTCCCATTCCACAATTTTTTTATTTTATATTATTTATTTTAATTTTTAGTGAATTTTTAATTGAAAAGGATTCCCCACTTTTTGATTTTATATTATTTATTTTAATTTTTAGTGAATTTTTAATTGCAATAAGCATGGATCTAAATAGAAAGTGTATACACACACGGTCAGATTAAGGTTAGGTTCATGTGAACTTTATGTGGACTATAAGAGTAAATAAAGACAAAAGAAAATCTTATATGTTTTAGCTGAATGTACACTTTAGGTGGACTGTAAGATCTGAATTGAAGCGTGACCATGTATGTATATATATATATATAATAGATAATATGATGACTTAAACTTGTCAAATCATAGAAATAATTTAGAAAAAAATTATAATTGTGGCAATCTATCTGATAGATTTTTTTTTTTTTTTTTTTTTTTTGGTCCTAATAAATATACTTTACAAATTCACTATAGGGAAAAAAATGTATTTTTTCTTCCACGAATCGAATTTTGTTACTATAATTTTGTTGATGATTCATATATTGTAATTTATGTAATGTAGTAATGTAATACATATATAGACATTTTTATGGGCATATCAAAGTTGAATGTTTTATGTTTGGATCATTTCTTAGCCTATAATTTAATGTCGATGACATTGACTTAATTTAACATATATGTTTTAAAAAAAATTAGTTTAATTTTAGATAAAATTATTAGTTATTCAAGCTTTGGGTCCTTAAAGGTTTCCCATACATACCCTCCCCTTAAATAACAATGAATAGACATAATGGATAAAGTGACATAAACATAACGTCAAGATAGGTACCGATAGAGATGACAGAAATCCTGGTTGGGATAAGGGATTTTTCGGGAGCCCGATGCATTAGAAGCAGATAAAAAAATAAATTTTTATATCATTTGGTTAGACGAGTCGGATGATATCTCCGTTCAAATAGAAGTTAAATCTCTGTGTAAACGGGGATCCGTTGAGGTCCAATATATTAGGGACAAATAAATAGATAATTTTAGTATCCGTTAATTGAACGAGATAAATATTTATCCTCTCTCTCCTTTCCTTCACATTGCGCATATCTTAAAGCGAATGCTTAAAATTTAAAACTCTTTTCAGAGGAGGGTAACGAAAATTTCAGCCCCTATATATATCAATTAAGGTTCCAAAGCCCCAAGGCCAGGCCCAAAACATCATTTCGGTATGCCCCAAAAATATCACGTTACAGGGTGACGAGTCGTAATATAAAAGGAAATTAATAATAACTAGTTTAAAGTCCGCATGTTAATTTTATTTATTGGTATATAATTTTTGATTGTAATTATTTTTCAATTAGTATTAACTATAATATGAACAAAATCAAACAGTATTAAAAAAAAAAGGACATTTATGACGGGTGACGACATTGAAGGCTTCAAACTAAGTTTCTGTTTCATTTTCCTAATAAGTTAACTCTATGGGTGATAATTTGAATTAAGATTCATTTATTCGTTCGATTGATTCGCTTTAAAGTGAATGCGAGTTTGAAAAAATGGATTTGTTTAATAAATGGATCAATTCAATTCGATTCGTTTATTAAACGAATCGATTACGGATTTAGGCTAATTAATTCGTTTATGATTCGTTTTATTATTATTTTTTCTACTGATTATTATTATTTTCCAAGAAATTATGACTAATTATCATAGAAAAATAATATTGTGGATATTTGGTGAGCTATTTTTAATAAATATATTAATTACGTATTTCATATTTATATATTTATGAATAATTAATGTAAATAAATTATGATAATTTGTGTTATTGAATAATATAATGACTAAGCGAATAGAATATGAATCCTGATATTAAAATTTATTAAATAAACGAATCAAATACGAATCCATCACATTTTGATTCAATTCGTTTAGAATTCGATACAAATTCGATTCGGCAACTTGTTTTACCACCCCCAGTAAACACTCACTTTGAAAGATAAATTTAACTGTTATTTCATTTACAACGATGTGCCAACTTATGATTTTGATATCAACCCAATTTTTTCATGTTTAAGAGTTATACATGTTTCCAAAATGATTAAAACCATTAGATACGAGGCCTAACCTGCATTACGAGGGTCTTCGGCGAAACGTGGGTACATATCATCAAAGTCTTTTCACTCAGTTGCATCAGCAGGGTGTCTAAGAACTCCCTCATCACCAACTCTCTTATCATAATATCATCTCATATCAGATGCGGTGTGAGGTGACATAAATAATCTTTATAGTCTCGGTGTCAATGGAATATAGTACAACACCTTCTAAAGCACCTTCTTCCCAGTACCAAAAATTTTATACTAATTTTCTTCACATATTGGAAAATTCTCAAGAAATTCATACTTTGCACAAAATAATACACAATCGTACTTAAAGGCATGTATCAATTCATACCCCAATCCGAAATCACGTAATATTTCTTTCGCCTTATAATATGATTTTGGCAATACTGTGTGAGTCGATAACATATGTCCAAACAACTCTAACATCATATCGAAATTAAGATCCAAAAAAATTCTAGATACACTAGATACATATGGAAGTAACATAGCAAAAAATCAGAATTTTTTAACTTAGGATGAAGCCAAACCAAATTTTTGAAATTGAGTGACCGGCTTGCCACTGCACCCAGTTTTATTTCTGAATAACCCCTGAATGTTGGTTTAGAACTTGAGTTTTCGTAATCGAAACCGAGATCCGTAAAAACTGACATAAACTAAACACATGAAAGTCCATTTTATTAAAATTACAACCCTTAATTCTATTCCAATTAATCGTAGTGAATTTTCGAAGTTACCCTTAGAGCAGAAAATTTTAACGATTAGGCAGAATTTGAAATTTTTACTACCGCACTTCTGTAACTTAGAATCTATGTCCGTAAAATTCTTATATGACCTGAGTACCCTGATTTTTTAGTGAATTTGGTATCTCATGCTTTGGTAAAATTCTTATATGACGCTCGATTGACGATATGTTTTCGTCTCGACACTCGTTGCATGTTTTTATGTTTTCTTTACGACTTATCATTGTGTTTCCGTCGGAGTTCATATTTAGGGTCTCGTCCATTAGAATGGATTGACCCACTACCTATCGATAAGGATCGTTCGTTCCTCACTGCTCAGTCCTTTGCGCGCGACTTAGGCATTGAACACTTGATATGTTTTTGACGATACATGCATGAAAAATGGTTTATGAATACGTTTTAGATTTTTTCTTATGGTTTGTTATTTTAGTATCCCATTCACCAGGTTGTTCAAACAATCTTACCCCCCAACTCCACATTTATTTTGAAGGTAGCTTTATCTGGTGAACCATAGCCGAATAAGAGCATGTGATTGAGGAATTGAGATTACTGCAGTCATTAGAGTATGGGTCTGTCATGCTAAATATATTGTTCGCATTCAAATAGAATGCATGTATGTCGGTGTGAGTCAAGTCTAAAGGTATATGATATTATTTATATGAGGTATAAGTCTTTATTTAACGTCGGTCAGTTGTTCGTACAACACTATTTGGTTCGTGAAATAGATTAATAAATGTTTGTGATAGTAACATAGTCAAGGAAGTGTAGAACTGGTCAGAAGCTCAGGGTAGTGGTGAGGACCCAGCACATGCCAGTAATATCCCGCACTGGAGATGTTACAGTATTGAAAAAATTGAATAAGAAGAATGAATAGATATAAGAAGGGCGGGGTTGTTTTTTTTTTTTTTTTTTTTTTTTTGCAGACTTTTTAGCATCCCCGGTATCAATACTGACGCTAATACATTTAGTGTCGCAACCTATATTAGACATGAAATCGTACAACATTTAACGTCGAGAAGATAGGTTGTGATGCTAAATTAGGACGTTTTTTAGTTTTGAAGTTATGTATCGACACTAAAGGTTGTAACCTTTGGCGTCGAATATAGTTAGCGATGCTGACGCTAACTATTTCGACGCCAAAGGTTGATATTTAGCGTCAAAATTGTTATTAACCGACGCTAAATGTTAAAATTTTTACGTGGAAAATTCTATGAGGATGCTAATGTTTGTATTTTAGAGTCGTTGATCCTTACGACATAATATGGTTATTATTTTTAGCGTCCCGTATTTCTAGCGACACTAAATATTTATTTGACGACGATTTTATCAGTGACACTAAAACTTTAGACGTTAAAGAACCTGTTTCTTGTAGTGTCCCTTCATTCATACCAAAAATGGAACACTTGATTTAAGCCGTATTATTGCGTTGCTTACGAGGTTCCCTAAGATCAAGGGCAAAGGCAATTATTTTACTAATACAAATTTATTATTTATAAGTATCGTTTGGTCTTTTAAATTTTTAATCTCTATTTCCTCCAATTCATCGGATTTTTTTGTAGGCAAATTCCTTCATTCACTGAGGATAATGTGAACTCATTCACTTGACGAGAAAAAACAAGAGAGTAGAAGTTCATTTTACTCATCTCAATTTCTCTCTGCTAATAAAAATAAAGCGAGCATAAGGGGAAAAGTTTTAAAAGAAGACTATTTTATTCGGTTTAGATCGACTACTGAACTTAATTTTGTACTTATTTTTTTTTACCTATTAGAATAAAAAAGTTAAAATATCTTTTTTTTTTAAATAGGGAACGTATATTTTAGAAGTTCGTCCATGGACATAGGCGTGGGTTGGCAACCCAAGCCAAAGCCAAGGTTGAAAGTGTAAATTTCCCTGCTAATTTTAAAATTTAACCCTCTCAAATTAAAATTTTAGCCGACAAAAAAAATTAACCACGCCTAAATTTAATCCTGATTCCACGCTGGATTATGAATTGGTTTTGTGCTTATCTTTTTAATCATTTGTGATTGATAAGAATTTATACGTAATTGAATCTTATTAGTTAATTTGTCTTTACTATTAATGCACAACTAACATAATATTATAAAAACTTTAGCACAATTTAACATAACACCGGATCCAAATTCATTTTATTTACTCGATTTTGGTAAATAGTCCAATATTGAACCAGATGTTACACCTGATGAAACTTTGCTCACACAAAGAACACACTTTTATTAACTCACAACTTAAATATTACAACTTAAGAAGCTTTGCTTCTAAACTCCCACTCTTACTCTCAAACTTTCTTTAGAAGTTTTGCTTCTTGTTTTTCTTTCTTCCTGGATGCTTAAACCGAAAATTATATTATGTGCCGGGTGTATATGTCTTCTCTCTCACAGCAAGCGGGCCTCACACAGCTGTGAGGCCCGCTTGCTGTGAGAGAGAAGCATATACACCCTGCACATATATACCACCTCTGCTTAAACACCCAATGGATGGGGCTATTTATAGTAGTAGGAAATCAATACAAGCCACACAAATTAAATTAATCAATTTAATACAAACCACACACACTAACTCATAAATGGGAGATGCCAGACTTTCTTCCACTCCAAGTTTCTTGTGGTGTCTTTTCCCTCACACTTTTTGTTGGAGATCTATTGGATAAATAAACTGTACATGCAACAGCTTCTGTCCAAAACTCCTTTGGCAATTTCTTAATTTTGAGCAAGCTTCTAGCCATATCAAGGATGATTCTATTCTTCCTCTCTGCGACTCCATTTTATTGGGGGGATCTCAGAACTGTCAATGGTCGACAGATTCCATTTGCCTCGCAAAACTCTTGAAATTCTTTTCCAAATGAACTCCCCCCCTCGATCAGATCTCATAGCTTTGATCTCGAGACCAGTTTCTTTCTCCACGGAAACTTTGAACTTCTTGAATGCTCCAAAGACCTCTGATTTTTGCTTCAAGAAATATACCAAAGTTTTTCTTGAAAAATCATCTATGAAGAGAAGAAAATAATTATTTTTACTGAAGGAACTTGGCTTGATTGGACCACAAACATCTGTGTGCATGTATAAGCTCGAGTGGCTTCTTAGCTCTTGAGTCTAACTCATTTGGAAAGCTTTTTCTGAATTGTTTCCCGAGAAGACAACCTTCACAAACTTGGTCAGGATGGTTGATTCTAGGTAGGCCTGTCACGACCCCCTCCCTAGGGCGGGCCCAACCCTAGAAAGAGGTCCGCGATCAACTTCAGCTCGAGCATTCTATATGCCAACTCAACCAATTTAAAACACACAAATAATACATCACAAATTACAACCCATAAAGTATACATACTTTTATGGTTTACAAACACAAGACTTAAAAATTACAAATGACGACTCGAATGTCTGGACCAACCCGAAAATACAACTGTGCACGTGGATCAAAATCTGGTACTGCTACTGCTAATTCTCGCGAACTACCTGAAATTTTGGGGAAGAGTGGAGTGAGCTTAAAAAAGCTCAGCAAGTAAGCACTCATTCTCTCAACATGACCTCACCAACAAAATAAGGTTATATATATAATATATATATATATATCGATATATAAAAAATATAATATATGAAAATAGCATATATTATAATATCATCTCATTCATCATCCCACAACACTACAAACATCCATCAAACATGGTTGCTAAATCCGGGTTTAGTATAACAGAGGATTGAAACCAATGGAGAGTACCTCATCACAACTCCCAGGTTTCCAACCATATCAACTCGCAAAATGTGAGTGAAATATAATCAATGGGGGAGTCCCCGTATACCCCCAAATCAAAAACCAATGGGAGAGTACCTCATCACAACTCCCAAGGTTTTGATCATCTCATATCATCTGGGTATCATCACATCATCTCAAATCCGACCACTATTATACAAAACCCGGCAGCATAGCACAACATCACACATCATCAAACACAATCACATCTCACATCTCAACATCAATCCATCAATCTCATCTCAACAATCATGATTTCATATTTATCAGCTTTCAATATCTCAATATTATATCTCAACAAATATATTAATATAAATAATATATATATAATATACCATTATATTATATATATACCGACTCTCACAACACCATCAATCATCAAACAATATGTTAAGAGAATCACCACAAAGTGTACTTACCTCTATCCAAGCAAAAGCCCTTAATATATCTATCTCCTCGCTAGAATCTGAAAATATAAAATTACGATCAGGTCGCTCAATTATCCAAAATTACGATTTTATTACCCCTAAACTTTCTAATATGCCCAAATAGTCCTACAATTCTTAAATATTACTATTAACCCCTAAAAGCCAGAATTTACAATTATACCCTCTTAATTATGGCAAATTTATATTTATGTCCAAAACTTTTCCAATTCTATCATTTACACCCCCCAAAATGATAATAATCACATATCGAGCTCCAACGATCTCCAAACCTCTCAAAGAAAGATCCATTGGTCAGCAACATCTCAAGGATCACAGCGAAGAACGGCTTCAGAACTTGCTGATACTCTTACGAGACAAGCGGGCCCCATAACGAAAATCGGGCCCCACAACCAAAAATTGGGGCCCACACAACCAGATACTATCAACGGTGGATATATATACCAAAACGCTCGTATAATCGAGAGCAACAATCTGCTATGTTCGGATCGTCAATCCACGGTCGGATCTCAACTTCCAGTACAAATCCCGAATTACCGGTAATTATAAAACGGAAAACAACCCAAACGATGTCGGATCAAGAAGTAACCACCGGCGTTGGAAAGATCTCGGCCTGAAAAGTACTCACTCGCCGGCGGTGGCCGTCAAAAGTGACCGGAGGTGGCCGGAAAATACAGAAATGACGGCGACGTGTCGTCCGCTTCCGGAGACGCGTCCGACGTCCGTTCGGCTCGTTCTCGGTGGATCTGGAAATCTGACGGCGGCAGCTTTCTGGTGGTCCGGCGCGTGGTGGAGGATTACCGGCGGTGAAGCAGAGGCGGCGGTTGTAAGTTTAGGCAGAGAGAGAGAGTTTGGGAGAAAATAATTGAGAGAGAAAAAAAGGCTGCTTAAATTAAAATGCTGAGATCGGGTCTTCAAATTTTTGACAAAGCATCTTCAGATATTCATATTTGTTGTCTCCTCATCCACAATAAATTTGACTACCTCAACGTTGGTATTGTCTGCACTACACTGCAACTTCTCAACTTTCTCTCTATTTCTTTCATCCTCCCCCCAATTCACAAGTTAGCATAATAGTTACGTAAATAACCAAGCACAGCTCTGTTGGAGGAGCCAAATTGGTCAAAAGTGGTTGTTTTGATTAGATAAGAGATAAGGTGATGTGTTTGTTTTGTTTGATAATTAGGGGGCAAAAGAAAATGATTTTGGTATTGATAATATAATGGTTGGGGTTTGTAAGTTTTGTTTGTTAATAAGAAAGAATTAAAATCAAAAGATTTATATATATATAAAAAAGAGGTATTACAAGGCCTTTCACCATATTCTTCTTAGATAGTAACTCCAAGCTTCCAAAATTGAGATGTCCAAATCTAAGATGCCATAGCCAGATGCATGTTGTAACAGGTCTTCAACACTTTGTAACATCATTTTGTAATGTGAATCACAACATTCTATTCTTCGTCATCGACACTTTTAGCAATGAGTCGATTTTTTGTCATCTTGTATAGAAATATTTAAATTATCATGTGAATAATCATAACATTTCTCTAACAATTGTCCATAGACTCAAAATGTGGCTTTTTCATGTTGGGCACATAATAGAAATTAAAAAAAGTTGATGCCTTCCATCTTTTAAACGAATTAGAATATTACATTTCCTTTCACTGCTATTTTGGAATCATCCCAAATGAGACTTTCCACTTACTGATTCATCAACTCTACAAACATGCTTCCCTTTCTGTAACACCCCGCCAGAGGTAGGATGCTACCGCAGGAGACAGGATTGACCCATCTCCATAAGCCCTGAATCTACCGAAAATTCGGCATGAAGTATCCTAAAAACTGGATAACCTGGATCGCAGTCCAGCACCAAAGGCAAACCAAGAAAACATCATCCCAATAAAAGGACCTCAGGTCCAAAGAAAAACTCATCAAAACCACAACCTAAGGGCTCTGTGCCCACATCATCTATCAACACTCAAGGGCTCTGTGCCCACAACATCACATGCAATCAAAACTTTAAATTATTAATACAAACCACGTACTCAGTTCGATAAAATAAAACAATAATCAAATATCCTGATCTTCTAAAACATTTCCCAAGACACTTGCGAGGGTTGACTGGCTTGAGGGAACACGTCTCGAGAATGACTTCCAAACCGACATGATGGACCAATCTACAATTCATCCTGCAAAACTGGCAAACTGGTTTGATGTGAGTTTTAAAACTCAGTAAGTAACTCTGCTAGTAACACAACAAACAAGTCAAACATATCAGTCGTTTATCAGATTTACTAAGTTACTTTAAATTCGAATTATTAATTTGTTATTATTCCTTATTCTTAACTCTTATCAAAGTTTCACATTTTCATATTAACATATATGATAATCTAATAGCTAACGCCTAAAGTATACAAAGCAAATCGTATATATCTATACTTTTATCACAATAGTCTAACTTTGAAATATCATCAAATCGCTATGTTAAATAAACTTTTCTCAATACCAAATCAAGTCTTTCTTAACTTCCTTTAATTACAACATTACTACTACGACGACTTAACAATCGAGATTCATATACATTTACACATACCTTATCACACCTCTCTTATATACATGCCAAAAATGATTCTAAGTTCTTATACATATACATGCATACCAATGCAGCTAAACAAACGCACTTTATAACATCTAGCACACATTAGTTTCCAAATTTCATTACTAAATTTCACATAAGCATTCGTTATCCATATAATCAACGAGCTCCATCAAACACGTACACACACACTGTCACACACACAATCATCATACAACTAATCATGACGCAAACTTAACAACCAATACTTCACAAGGCATACAATCAAGCAATACATACATATCATGGCACACCAAGTTTGTCACGCGACTCCTCATACATAAGCACATTCATAACAAACATTCCAAAACACGACTCAAACACTCACGTACAAACATATGTTTCAAACATATGAATACACCTCTTGTTATCAAATTCAAATGTCATACCTTTAATAATTCTCATAGCTTTTCCTTTATCGATCAAACATAATCATTCAGGATCTCTATCTAGGAACATCTGATATAACATCTTTATCAACTGAACATATCCAACCTATACGTATCTTAGTACCATATGCATATACGAATACATACTCATATATTTATACATTTTCATATTTATTCACATACACACTTCATATCGTTACAGATTCATACCTTTATGTACATTCATACATACACATAGTCATTAACATCATTAAACCTCTTACTTTATATTATGCTAATAACAAAAGCCATACCTGCGATGATCGTTTCACTTAGCTACACATAATCTCGAACTGCTTCTCAAACTACTTCTTAACTATCTTCTGTTTTACCTAACATATTAATCATCTATACATGTATATATGTAAAATCAAGATACGAAATCACACATTAAGCTCTCATCGCATGAGTTACTTACCTGGCTTCGCGAGCGCCGAAGATCCTACTCAAGTCTGTCAAAATAAATGACGAAAAGCCGTCAGACACACGACTTACAAAGTTCTCGACCAAACTACTATAAAATTCCAAATCTCTTCAAAATGATCAAATCAACTCCTCCGATTTCAATACATTCAGTTTCAGTATTCTTAGAACATCACTAAAATCTATTCCAAGCCACTAGTTCACTTAAATCCCCGATTTTACACGTTCTTAGAAAATCTTCCGAAAACGTTTCCGCAAACGCTACGGAAATGTCTCGAACCCTCCGAACCATCCCGGATTTATCCAAACATGTTCGTAATATCAAAAATAACTCATAACTATTATCAAAACCAAAATACATCTTTATACGCAAAAACTCACTTTTTCCCAAAACTTACATATTCTATCGGATCGAGCAAATCTAATCCGTTTCTCCCCGGATTCTACCACATTTATCGTTTTAACACACTAAGACATATTCAATTCAATTCATGTCCATTTATTACTCTACGAAACTACTGGAACAATCCGATTATATGACAATACACTTTGAAATATGAAATTCTAAACGGAGAGTCGTACCGAAATTTCGAGGCCGTATTCGGACTCCCACCGGCCATACGAACGCGCTGGTGTCGACGGAATTCTGATCGGAGCAACCGTTCGACATGGGTTTACTGTTCACCGAATCTTCCTCTCTCGATTCGCGAGCCTTCGGCCGCTGTTCGGCGAAACCGACTCCGCACACTCGTAGTACTCTCCGAGGTCTTCGATTTGGTAGGTGGCACGGCTCGTGAAACGACCGGACGAGCCGGATCGACACACCCAAGGTCGCGCCCTCTTCTTCCTTTTTCTTGCCGTTGCCGGCGTCTAACGGCCGATCGCCGGCCACCACGCTGCTTGCCGTCGCTGGGGGAGCAGATCGGCACCGGCGCGCCGGCCTGTGGTGGCCGGAATCGTCGCCGGCGAGTCCTCCTTCCAAAAACGACGCTGGGGTGCGGGTAGAGAGAAATGAAGAAGTTTGGTCCAACTGCAATTTTTTAAAACTATGAGGCAATATATACTACCTGGAAAATATCACTTTGGTCCCTGCGAAAATAACAAAACAGCCCCTACCATAGAACCTTCTAGAATTTCGCATTTTCGAAGCCCTTCTGATGCGATTCTCGAAAAGTGTTCAACACGAAAGTTGTTCGTATCGGAAAAACGAGTCTGATGGTCAAAAATCAGCTCGATCGGAGTTCGTTTACTCTTTCTGAGGTCAAAATAGTAAACTTGACTCGAATAATAAAATCTCGTAACTGACTTCCGATCCTACGCGTTTTCCAACGCGGCTAAAAATCATAATCCATTATTCCAACCCATATAACATCGATTGAACTCTTATTCTTCATTATCATCATGCTCCGAGACTATAACATCTTTTCCGGGAATCTTCTAGAATAGTCCTAAAAATCTGGGATATTACATTCTCCCCTCCTTATAAAAATTTCGTCCTCGAAATTTCTCCGTCCTTATTTCTGATCACTCGGAACCAATCGTACGTACTTTACCATCTTGTCCATATTCGGAAGTCACCATACTTAACACCTTTCAAAAGTTACATATTCCATACATCAATACGAATCATGCTATTTCGAAACAAAACATCAAATCTAACATTTCATGTCTAAATCAAGCCAAACTTGTCATTTCAATTCACATCCATTCATAAGAACACTCTCAAACTGTTTTCAATCTCATCCATCAACAAAAAAGAAAATAGACCACAGATTCTACGCAGTCAATCGAATACATCATCTGAAACAAGAAACTTAACACATGTTCTTTACATGCAACACAATATCAAAATGGAAACTTAATACGAATCTCATATTATCTATTTCATCCATAATACAAAATGGAACTCATTCATTTCACATCATGTCATTCTACATCATATATGTAAACGACATCAACATCAAAGTTTACATTCATACATATACCATCGCACATACAACTTTGTATGGCTATCCACATAACACACATAATCATCACAATATCCATAAGATCCATGTCTAACTATAAACTTACATACATACTCTTATAACGACATAAACTTTTATACCAACAAATACCTCTATCGTCACAACCAGAAGTGACAACCATAATACTCTTATGATGTTGATAGTCTGAAATCTGTCAATATCTGCCATTATTCAAAATACATTTGGAAGCATAAAACGATTTCTTTTAAAAATCATTTCGAAAATTCATTTGAAAAACTCTTTTACTATAAACAAAATCAATTTCAAAAATCCATCATCGTAAAAACCATATCGAGCATCCAGCATAACTCACTGGACGAAACATAAACGAGCGCCCAATGCCCAAATCGCGCGCACAGATCGGGCAATGAACGAACCGATCCCCTGTCGACAGAGGGTTGGGTCGTACCATTTCTGATGGCTTAGACCCTACGATCACCCCGGCGGAAACATATGATAAGTTATGAAAAACATAAATGCATACACCGATCGTCGGGGCGGAAACATAACAATAACCGATCATCTCAGCGGAAACACATCAAGAAAACATAAACTATCGCTGAGACGGAAACATATAAATACATCGTATCGTAAAATATCAAAAGTAATGTCCAATGCATCAAATCAAAATGCAATTAGTTTGAAATCCTTTTCTCCCCAAAACATAAATTTGAAAAAAATCATGAATGAGTCTTTAATGCAATGTTTTCAAAATAATACCGATCGTCCACTGCTCAGTCGCGCGCAAAGACTGGACAGTGTACGTACCATGTCGACAGAGTAATGGGCCAGCCATTTTCCGATGGTCTGGACCAGTAACGATCGCCCCGGTGGCCAACCCGGAACGTAACATAACCGATCACCACGGAGGGTCAAAACATAAAATCACCAAGCACCGTGGCGGAAACAAATTTTACAGTCTAAAAATATCAAAATCATTTTCGAGCACCGAGACGAAAACATATTAATAGATCTCAAATCATGAAAACTCAAATCAAACGTCGAGGCAGAAACATTTTCTTTATCCTTTATAATCAAAATCAAAACCTCTGAAAACTTTCTTTCTTCCTTCTTTTCTTTTTCTTTTCAAACTCTGTTATGCCAGAAATCAAATTCCAAGTTTTCAAAACATGATTCAAAATATCATTTCAAAATTCAGACTATCAACATCATGAAATCTCATACTTCAAAACACCTCAGATTCACATTACTCACCTATACATATACCTATATGAACAACATACTTTAACTTAATGTACCTGTAACACAAATATATATATATATTGATATCATACAAACATGTTTCAATAATCTGAAATCAACAACATCAATCAAAATCATAGCATATCATACCATATAATATTAATCCAATCAAATAACAAACAAGACTTATATGCTCCATATGCAACAAAAACTTACTCAGACGATCAGATACCCTGTAGCAGCAGTCACCGACACCCTAACCTTTGCTCTGATACCACAACTGTAACACCCCGCCAGAGGTAGGATGCTACCGGCAGGAGACAGGATTGACCCATCTCCATAAGCCCTGAATCTACCGAAAATTCGGCATGAAGTATCCTAAAAACTGGATAACCTGGATCGCAGTCCAGCACCAAAGGCAAACCAAGAAAACATCATCCCAATAAAAGGACCTCAGGTCAAAAGAAAACTCATCAAAACCACAACCTAAGGGCTCTGTGCCCACATCATCTATCAACACTCAAGGGCTCTGTGCCCACAACATCACATGCAATCAAAACTTTAAATTATTAATACAAACCACGTACTCAGTTCGATAAAATAAAACAATAAATCAAATATCCTGATCTTCTAAAACATTTCCCAAGACACTTGCGAGGGTGACTGCCGCTTGGGTAAACCACGTCTCGAGAATGACTTCCAAAACCGACATGATGGACCAATCTACAATTCATCCTGCAAAACTGGCAAACTGGTTTGATGTGAGTTTTAAAACTCAGTAAGTAACTCTGCTAGTAACACAACAAACAAGTCAAACATATCAGTCGTTTATCAGATTTACTAAGTTACTTTAAATTCGAATTATTAATTTGTTATTATTCTTATTCTTAACTCTTATCAAAGTTTCACATTTTCATATATAACATATATGATAATCTAATAGCTAACGCCTAAAGTATACAAAGCAAATCGTATATATCTATACTTTTATCACAATAGTCTAACTTTGAAATATCATCAAATCGCTATGTTAAATAAACTTTTCTCAATACCAAATCAAGTCTTTCTTAACTTCCTTTAATTACAACATTACTACTACGACTTAACAATCGAGATTCATATACATTTACACATACCTTCACACCTCTCTTATATACATGCCAAAAATGATTCTAAGTTCTTATACATATACATGCATACCAATGCAGCTAAACAAACGCACTTTATAACATCTAGCACACATTAGTTTCCAAATTTCATTACTAAATTTCACATAAGCATTCGTTATTCATATAATCAACGAGCTCCATCGAACACGTACACACACACTGTCACACACACAATCATCATACAACTAATCATGACGCAAACTTAACAACCAATACTTCACAAGGCATACAATCAAGCAATACATACATATCATGGCACACCAAGTTTGTCACGCGACTCCTCATACATAAGCACATTCATAACAAACATTCCAAAACACGACTCAAACACTCACGTACAAACATATGTTTCAAACATATGAATACACCTCTTGTTATCAAATTCAAATGTCATACCTTTAATAATTCTCATAGCTTTTCCTTTATCGATCAAACATAATCATTCAGGATCTCTATCTAGGAACATCTGATATAACATCTTTATCAACTGAACATATCCAACCTATACGTATCTTAGTACCATATGCATATACGAATACATACTCATATATTTATACATTTTCATATTTATTCACATACACACTTCATATCGTTACAGATTCATACCTTTATGTACATTCATACATACACATAGTCATTAACATCATTAAACCTCTTACTTTATATTATGCTAATAACAAAAGCCATACCTGCGATGATCGTTTCACTTAGCTACACATAATCTCGAACTGCTTCTCAAACTACTTCTTAACTATCTTCTGTTTTACCTAACATATTAATCATCTATACATGTATATATGTAAAATCAAGATACGAAATCACACATTAAGCTCTCATCGCATGAGTTACTTACCTGGCTTCGCGAGCGCCGAAGATCCTACTCAAGTCTGTCAAAATAAATGACGAAAAGCCGTCAGACACACGACTTACAAAGTTCTCGACCAAACTACTATAAAATTCCAAATCTCTTCAAAATGATCAAATCAACTCCGATTTCAATACATTCAGTTTCAGTATTCTTAGAACATCACTAAAATCTATTCCAAGCCACTAGTTCACTTAAATCCCCGATTTTACACGTTCTTAGAAAATCTTCCGAAAACGTTCCGCCGCAACGCTACGGAATGTCTCGAACCCTCCGAACCATCCCGGATTTATCCAAACATGTTCGTAATATCAAAAATACTCATAACTATTATCAAAACCAAAATACATCTTTATACGCAAAAACTCACTTTTTCCCAAAACTTACATATTCTATCGGATCGAGCAAATCTAATCCGTTTCTCCCCGGATTCTACCACATTTATCGTTTTAACACACTAAGACATATTCAATTCAATTCATGTCCATTTATTACTCTACGAAACTACTGGAACAATCCGATTATATGACAATACACTTTGAAATATGAAATTCTAAACGGAGAGTCGTACCGAAATTTCGAGGCCGTATTCGGACTCCCACCGGCCATACGAACGCGCTGGTGTCGACGGAATTCTGATCGGAGCAACCGTTCGACATGGGTTTACTGTTCACCGAATCTTTCTCTCTCGATTCGCGAGCCTTCGGCCGCTGTTCGGCGAAACCAACTCCGCACACTCGTAGTACTCTCCGAGGTCTTCGATTTGGTAGGTGGCACGGCTCGTGAAACGACCGGACGAGCCGGGATCGACACACCCAAGGTCGCGCCCTCTTCTTCCTTTTTCTTGCCGTTGCCGGCGTCTAACGGCCGATCGCCGGACACCACGCTGCTTGCCGTCGCTGGGGGAGCAGATCGGCACCGGCGCGCCGGCCTGTGGTGGCCGGAATCGTCGCCGGCGAGTCCTCCTTCCAAAAACGACGCTGGGGTGCGGGTAGAGAGAAATGAAGAAGTTTGGTCCAACTGCAATTTCTTAAAACTATGAGGCAATATATACTACCTGGAAAATATCACTTTGGTCCCTGCGAAAATAACAAAACAGCCCCTACCATAGAACCTTCTAGAATTTCGCATTTTCGAAGCCCTTCTGATGCGATTCTCGAAAAGTGTTCAACACGAAAGTTGTTAGTATCGGAAAAACGAGTCTGATGGTCCAAAAATCGCTCGATCGGAGTTCGTTTACTCTTTCTGAGGTCAAAATAGTACTTGACTCGAATAATAAAATCTCGTAACTGACTTCCGATCCTACGCGTTTTCCAACGCGGCTAAAAATCATAATCCATTATTCCAACCCATATAACATCGATTGAACTCTTATTCTTCATTATCATCATGCTCCGAGACTATAACATCTTTCCGGGAATCTTCTAGAATAGTCCTAAAAATCTGGGATATTACATTTTCTGATAAGATTCCATAATCAAGATAATTGAAGGAGAAAATTAAGGAATATCAATTTTTGAATCTTTTGTAATTAATGTCATTTATCTAGTAGTTAATCTCTTTCCTATTTTAAATTTCAAACAATGTGTATATATAGTACTAAATGACATTGTGAAATACAGAAAAAGATATATTTCTTCAACTTGTCCTCTTCAATTCTACATGGGATCAGCGCCCAGATCCATTCTCTAATTTTTTTTCTCCACTATCTCCATCCTTCGTTCCAATGGCCTCCGACGGTACCCAAAATGTCATCCCCAACACCCAAGAACCTACAAAACCTTTGATCATAGTTGCCATCCACAACTCAATCAAACTCACATCAACGAATTATCTCTCCTGGAAAACCCAAATGAAGCCATTCTCATCGGCTACGATTTACACAAAACACATTGATGGAAATCATCAAACCCCACAACGTACCGTCACCACCAATATGTCACTTCTCCAAATCCCGAATATCAACCTACGGCTACGCCAAGACAAACTGATCTTTGCAGCTCTGGTCGGCACCCTATCAACCATCGCTAGTCCCTCTCATCACCCAATCCACCACCACCTATAAAGAGCCTGGCAAACACTTGCCAACACCTATGCCCTCCATCTCGGGGTCACATCAAACAACTCAAAGATCATCTTAAACACATCACCAAAGGCCCTAAAACTATTACCGAATACATGCAATTCATCAAAACCACAGCCGTCAACTTGCCGCCCTTGTAAACCTCTTGACCATGAAGATCTAATTGAAAATGTGCTTGACGACTTGACGATAACTATCAGTCCATCATCGACTCTGTCAATGGCCGTGATTCCACTATTCTCTTTGATGAACTCCATGAAAAACTCATCAACAAGGAGTTATCTCTCCGCAACAGGACCAGCTCCCCTTCCCACCCGGCATCCGCACATCCAACCAATGTTCGGACCTACAACCGACCACATCCTAATAACACTGCTCAGACCGGTCGGTTTACACCAACCACCAACCACCAACTTCCCAGAACACTTCCACACCAACACTAGAACCGACCGACATCCTCCTCGTCCATTTCTTGGTCGTTGCCAATGGTGCTGCAATCAAGGCCATGTGGTCTCCCAATGCCCTGTCTTCCGCAAACACTTCCTTCCCGTGCGCAACCACCACCCGGTCGACCAACTCCTCCAACCCTCGCACGCCCAGTCCCTGGCAATATCAAGCAAATGCTACCACCACCAATCTTCATCCAACCCAAACTGGCTTCTCGACAGTGGAGCCTCACATCATGTCACTACTGATCTGAACAACCTTGCTCTCTACCATCCTTATGACGGCACATATGAAATATGATCGGTGACGGCACTGCACTCCCCATTTCCCACCACGGTTCTACCTCTCTTAATACTATAACTAACTCTTTACTTTTTACCTTATCCAATGTTTTATATGTACCCAATATGAAACGTAATCTCATCTCCATTCTCAATTTTGCAAGTCCAATAACACTTCCATTGAGTTTTTACCCTCTTCTTTTCATGTGAAGGATCTCCGCACGGGGGCAGTTCTGTTGCAGGGTCGAACTAAAGATGGTGTCTACGAATGGCCGACCTCCCCCACTCGGTCCCCCTCTAATCGCCCTTTTCAAGTGTCAGCACCACTGTACCTGAGTGGCATCATCGGCTCGGACATCCCTCGTCGTCAATCTTCAAACGCATCATGTCTTCATTTAATTCTGCTGTCTCTAATTCCTCTATTCAATTTATCATTGTAATGCATGCCAATGCAATAAAAGTCACAAATTACCATTCTCTTCCTCCACTCTTACTACCTCTGCGCCTCTTGAAGTTATATATACAGATTTATGGACCTCCCCGGTCTACTCCTTCGACAACTTCAATTACTACATAATCTTTATCGACCACTTCACAAATACATATGGCTTTATCCCCTAAAACGAAAATCCGACACCCGTGATGTCTTTGTGCGCTTCAAGGCACTGGTCGAAAAATTCTTCAATCGCCCTATAATATCACTCTACTCTGACAATGAGGGGGAATACCAAGCCCTCTCTTCCTTCCTAACAATCCATGGGGTCTCATCTCACTTCTCCTCCTCACACTCCTGAGCACAATGGGTACTGAACGTCCGTCAGCGACATATCGTCGAGACAGGTCTTTCTCTTCTTACTCACTCCTCCATGCCTCTCTCATATAGGCCCTTTGCGTTCTCCACTGTAATCTTCTTAAATCGCATGCCCACACCGACCTTACACCATCAATCCCCCTACCAAAAACTCTTCGGTCATATGCCGAACTACTCAAACTTCACAGCTTTGGCTGTCTCTGTTACCCTTGGCTCCGTCCATACACATCTCACAAACTTCAGTCTCGGTCCTCTCCTTGTGTCTTCGTAGGATATTCCCTCACTCAGAGGGCTTATCTCTGTCTCGAGCCTTCCACAAATCGACTTTACACCTCCCGACATGTCCGCTTCGTTGAGTCAATTTTTCCCTTGCCACATCTCCTTTGTCTCCTTCCCGTGCCACTCCTTACACCATCTCTGAATGGTGCTCCATGACCTTACCGGTACTGGACCCACCATTGCAGAATGTCGACCCTGCACCCCGACGAATTCCACACCCATCAATGCCCCGAGCCAACCTCCCCCTCCACCTCACATTACTACTCTCACAGGTACGACCACTTCACAAGCATCAGCAGACCACAGATGCCCTATCGGGCATAACCAATCCAAGCATCATCATCACTTACCAATCAAACCATTCTGACCGACCACAAACAAGTCCACAATTACCACAACTCGATGATCACTCTAACCTCGACCGACCCACTGCAAGTCACTCACCCCTCACCAATAATCCCATAACAACCGACCTCATACACACAGCCGGGGTACCACCCTCCCCAAAAACACAACCCGCGACACTCCACCTGACCACTCTCGACCACAACCCAACACCGACCACACAAATACTGACCGAGCACATGACCTCTCAACTACAACATCCGTGCCCGACCATACAAAACAAAACCGACCACTTGCACACTCAACTACACAACCCATACCCGCCCACACCAAAACCGACCACCCGTCTGAATCCTCCGACTTACCCCGTGTCATTGTCACACGTTCCAAGCACAACCTCCCCAAACCAATTCAAAAACTTAACCTTCACGCCCAGCTTCTGCAACCTACCCTTGAACCCACCACCATTACCCAAGCCCTCAAGGACCCTAAGTGGCGCCAAGCTTTGTCGGAAGAAATATAATGCTCTACTTCGCAATGGGACATGGGAACTAGTGCCACCCTGTCCCGACCAGAACCTGGTCGGCTGTAAGTGGATTTTTCGCACCAAATTAATGCTAAAGGTTCTATTGACAGGTAAAAGCTCAATTAGTTGCCAAGGGATTCCATCAACGTCCTGGCGTGGATTATTATGAAACCTTCAGCCCAGTCATCAAGCCGACCACAGTTCGGATTGTTCTCAGTCTTGCGGTTAGTCAAGGATGGTCTCTCCGACAACTTGACATCAACAATGCCTTTCTTCAAGGCACTCTCACTGAAGATGTTTATATGTCACAACCTTCGGGCTTCATTGATCGGGATCACCCCAATCACGTCTGCAAACTTCGCAAAGCCATCTACGGCCTCAAACAAGCTCCTCGAGCATGGTACCATGAACTGCGTCAATTTCTTCTACAGTCCGGCTTCACCAACTCACAGGCCGACACCTCACTGTTCATCTTCACCAACGCCCACACCACACTATATCTCTTAGTCTATGTCGACGACATCATCATCACTGGAATGATGATGTTGCGGCTGTCCGCCGATTCATTGACCAACTCTCTCAGCGCTTCTCTCTCCAAGGACCTTGGCCAACTTGCTTATTTCCTTGGGGTGGAGGTTACTAGCCACAACGATGATCTTTTCCTTAGTCAACGCAAGTACATTGCCGATCTGCTCACCAGAACCCACATGATTGACGCCAAGCCAGCCCCAACTCCTCTAGCGACAAACCCGACACTCACATTACAATCTGGATCTCCTTTACCTGATCTGACCGAGTACAAAACTATTGTCGGGAGGCTCCAGTATCTCTCCCTCACTCGACCAGACATTGCTTATACTGTAAACAAACTTTCTCAGTTTATGCATCAACCGACCGATGACCATTGGCATGCAGTCAAGCGTCTACTGCGATATCTCTATGGCACTATGGACCATGGCATATTTCTCCGTCGGAACTCCCCTCTCGCACTACATGCCTTTTCCGATGCTGATTGGGCTGGCAACAATGACGACTTCACCTCCACTGGTGCTTACATAGTATATCTGGGTCATAATCCTATTTCCTGGAGCTCCAAGAAATAACGCTCTGTTGCACGCTCATCCACTGAGGCTGAGTACCGATCAGTAGCCTCCACTGCTGCCGAAATTAGATGGATTTGTGCTCTCCTTACTGAACTTGGTGTCACACTCTCTCTCCAACCAGTAATCTACTGTGACAATGTTGGGGCAACCAATTTATGCTCCAATCCTGTTTTCCACTCACGCATGAAACACGTCGCGCTTGACTATCACTTCATCCGGGAACAAGTTCAAAATGGTCTACTCCGGGTCTCACACATCTCTGGAGCTGATCAACTAGCAGACGCCCTCACCAAATCGCTTGCTCGGTCTCCTTTCAATTCACTCAAGTCCAAGATCGGACTCTCTCCACGACCGTCCATCTTGCGGGGGCATGATAAGATTCCATAATCAAGATAATTGAAGGGAGAAAATCAAGGAATATCAATTTTTGAATCTTTTGTAATTATGTCATTTATCTAGTAGTTAATCTCTTTCCTATTTTAAATTTCAAACAATGTGTATATATAGTACTAAATGGCATTATGAAATACAAGAGAAAAGATATATTTCTTCAACTTATCCTCTTCAAATTCTACACTTTCCACACATGTGATTACTTACACCAGTATCAAGATACCATGAATTTTCTTGACTACTATCATTCTCATTTCGTGCTAAAAGATGAACTCATTTCTCATCAGTCTTCTCCACATATGTGGTTTCTTCCACGTAGTAGGTCTTTTCTTCAACTTTGTTGTTTGGTGCCTAATATTCTCTAGCATAATGACCAATTTTATGGTAACTGTAGCACTCAACTTGAGATTTGTTATTCATTGAGTTTGGATTTCCTCTTCCACGACCTCTTGTTGAATTGTCTCCTCTTTCATAGTTATTGTTGAATTTATTGGAGTAATTATCTGAATTCCAACCTTGTCCGCATCCTCGTCCGCGACCTCCACCTCGTCCCTGGCCTCGACCTCGATCTCTTTCTCTGACTCGGCCACGTTGATTTTTGTCATTGTCTTGGCTTTCATTCTTCTCATTGAGTTGTAGCTTGAGGAGTTGTTCAGTGATCTCTTGTTTCTTCTTCTTCTTCTCTTCATATGCTTGCAATGATCCCATAAGTTGTTCGATGATCATCTCGTTTAGATCTTTAGTTTCTTCAATTGTTGTAACAATGTATTCAAACTTCGGATCCAGTGATCGGAGTATTTTCTCCATGATCTTCACGTCATCTTGCTTTTTGCCATTTCTTTTCATTTGATTGGTAATGGTCAACACTCTTGTGAAATATTCAGAAATAGTCTCAGATGCTTTCATATGTAGTGTTTCGAGTTCACCTCTTAGTGTTTGAAGACGAATATTTTTCACCTGTTCAGCTCCTTTGCAAGAGATTTGCAGCTTGTCCCAAGCTTCTTTAGCAGAAGTTGCACTTGAAATCTTTTCAAAACCATCTTCATCAAGAGCTTGATAGATGAGAGTAGTTCTTACAATTTGCATTTGCATCATGCGGTAGCGTTTCGTCTTGTTGAGATCTTTGATAACTGAGAGAAATATTTTATGATGTAAAAGATCAGTCAAATCTGCATCCACAGAGCATACTAAGAATTTCAAGAGAACTCACAGCCTAGCACTCGTTCCATTTTGATGGAAACTTGCTCACACAAAGAAAACACTTTATTAAACTCACAACTTAAATATTACAACTTAAGAAATTCCCACTCTCACCCTCAAACTTTATCTTAGAAGCTTTGCTTCTTATTTTTCTTTCTTCTTGGATGCTTAAACACCCAAATGGATGGGCTATTTATAGTAGTAGGAAATCAATACAAACCACACAAATTAATACAATTTAATACAAACCACACACGTACACTAAAAGATATCTTTGCTTAATCATTCATTGCCTAGAAATTTCTCCTTGATGGGGCTTGGGCTTGGTAATCAAAAAAACAAGATTATACTTTCAACAACACCAATTAGGGGATAAAATTGACAAGTGATCTATAAGTTTGGCCAGGTTGCCAACCAGCCGGAATGACACCGTTAGCTACAAGAGACTTGCGAGATTCTGCTGCCGTCAAACGGAGTGAAAACGGAGCACGTAAAGTGGATCCTGAGTTAAGTTTCCAAACAGCACCGGATGATTGTTGCATGGGAAGCCATGAGTCTGATTCTAGAGCCTGTTTAAGGTCAACTGAAGTAAGGTCACCATCACCATCTTCATATTCAATTAGGGTTGCAAAATAGCTAGGGTTTGAGCCTGAGTCTACGTGAAATGATATCGTCCTGCCAGGATAGTTGCACTCAACTCTGCAAATTAAAGCCAATTGAAGATCATCATCAAACATTTGAAAGTTATCCTAAATTTTCAGCAACGTATTTACTTAAATGAAGAATAAAAAGACTCATATTATACACTTAAAATTAAAAAGGAAATTATATAGTTTCCACCGTAAAAATAACAAAACCCGGAAATTATTATAAGGAAGTTTCTAAAGTTATATATTTTGTAAATTTGGGTGTGAAAATTGAAATTATATAGTTTTACATCATTGGACAGAAAATTGATAATTCAAAAATGTTATAATAATCTCGGACTTTTGTTATCTTTAAAATGAAAAATTAATAATTTTCTAAATTAAAATTTTATTAGATTTCGAACTCGACCAAATTATTTTTGGACTCAACCAGTAGTCTCCTATTTCGACTGTCCCCAAAATCACTCTTTTGAAATTTCAAGTACTAATTAATTAAGCACTGGAAATACGTACCTTCTGTGTTGAATCTGTAAGACTCCATCATTGCGGAGTTGATCAACCATGCCAGAAATTGCCATGGCTCCAAATGCAGAGCCACTTAAATCGAAATGAACTGATTCTGAAACATAAGGACCCCCATTACATTGATCAGTAATGACCACTGTCACTGGATTTCTCGAGCATGCTGAGTTCTTCGTGCATTTAACCTGAAATAGATTTAATTAATTACTAATATTACTTAATTTGATGATGAGTCTTCGGTGTAACGATAAAATTATTTTATTATGATTTGGAGTTCATAAATTTAAGTAGCGAAAACAATATCTTTATGAAAAAAATAAGAGTAAGACTACATAGCTGCCATCGTTTTACTAATACTACTTAATCTAATTTGTCATAACAATGCATAATTAAGCACATAATGAAATAAAATTAACCTGATAACACGTTCCGCATCCTTTGCCAGATTTGTACAAAGAAGGGCCTCCAGCAGAAACCAGTGCAGAGAATGGGGCTTGATCCACTGCCCCGCCATAGCCACAAGCTCCACCTTCGCACAACAAAAAAAACTCAAAAACTGTTCAAATAAAATGACTTAATTTGAAAATCTTCATTATATATACACATACCATCGTTTCAGCACCAAAGCGGTTCTAAAATAAACATCATATATCAAAATGGACCTCAGGTCCACACCAACACATCAAAAATATTACCTAAGGGTTATGCGCCCATATCATCTATCGACACTTAAGGGCTCTACCCACAACATCATAAACAATTAAAACTTTAACTTATTAAATACAATTCACGTGCTCAGCACGAAAACAACATAACATCAATCACAACTCCTAGGCCTCTAAACCCTTTCCAGGACACTTGTGAAAGTGACTGCCGCTTGGATGATCCATGTCTCGAGCATGACTTCCAAAGTTGTAGTGGTTGACCAATCTATGGGCCAACCTGCAAAACTAGCAACTGGTTTGATGTGAGTTATAAAAACTCAGTAAGTAACCATGCTAGTATAATAACAAATAAGTCAAGTATAAACTTCAAACAATCAAACAAATCAAACTTATCGGCAGTTTATCAGGATTATTAAATTGTTACAGGTTCAAATTTTATTATCTTATTATTATTCCTTATATTTAACCCACATCAAGCTTTCATATTCACATATTTACATATGCGCTAATATAATAGCTAACATCCTAAACATACGAAGCAAAACATGAATACCATATAGTACATCATTTAATATCAAATACATTTCAATCACACATACATCATCCATACATTTCACATGATCTACCATACATACACATATACCCAAGCATACATAACACTCAAGGCATCTACGAACGCATAATCAAGACAACACATACAAATGAGCTGGCTCACACATACAATGCTCGTACGAGACTCATTACCTATTTTAGAATAGGTATGAGATGAATGTCGTCTGAACGGATTCCTAACCAACTCGACTGCTAAACTATGAAACTATCAACCAATTAAACATACACGCATGAGCACATATCACAAATCATAACTCACATCACGATTTCTCATACACAAACATATACATGACAAATGTTTCTTTATCATTCAGAAGCGCCATACACATACGTATACATATACATCAACATATTAACACACTCATTACTTCGAATTCTGATATCATGACCTTTACATTCCTCATTTTCTTTACTTTTCAATAACAATCTTGTCCCAATGACGCACATGTACACGTGCTAATGCAAATTTAGAAATCACGACTTATTCTCTTTACCGTTATATACCCAAATTTTCCATAGTTTATCATCATTTACATATTTAAATTCATGTACCGATAATTATTTATATACCTATTCATTTACATATGCAAACATAATGTTATATATGCATACTCATTTTATATATACATATGCATACCATTTCAAATTCATATATGAAAACATAATTATAGACATTAACCTCATCTTACTTCGTATCAAAACAATACATAAACATCCATACCTGTGGAGGTCGATTACCTTAACCATAAGTAATCTCGAACTTGTTACTCCAAAATCAATTTTTAACTATCTTCTTTCATCCCTTAGCATTTCGATCATATATATAACATCAATTCACCAACTCGAGTTATCATCGCATAAGTTACTTACATGGATTTGCGAGTACTTCAGGTCCTAGCCACATCAAGATTTCGAGGCCATATATGGACTCCAAACGAACCCATGAACACGCTGGAATCGACAGAATTCTGATTGAAGCTGTTGTTCACCAATGGGCTATTGTTCACTAAACATTATTTCCTCTTTTCACGTGCAATCGTGCATGGAATGGAAAATACAT